>WOUH02000002.1:8521425-8538297 GCA_009936405.2 Stevia rebaudiana | reverse complement strand
CAGATGGATGGTTCTAACCGCATGGTTAGTTTGAACAAGGGTGCTCGTGCTTATTGATATAAGTTCGGGTCAAAACCAGGTATTTTGAAATGCTTTTTTTATTTATTTATTAAAAAAAAATGTGATGGTGGTGAGACGATTTTTAGACACCTTATTTACTTTTGTTTCGTGTTTTGAATTGTTGGTTATGACTGTTGAGTGATTTACGTTTCACTTAATTGGCAAGTTTGTTTTGTTTTTTTATATCTTCTTGTTTTGACATTTATGTAGCGTTGTGCTATGAGAGTTTTGTTATTTCTAAAATAAGTTAATAACCAAGAGTTAACAAAAAATGAACTAGTGATTTGTAACTGAAAAGGTCTAATCATTTTGTAAATCATTATTTGATTGTGGTTTTAAGTTTATAAATATTGTTATGGTTGTACAATGGCAATAACTAAATGAAGCTACAAAATTTTGATATTTTATAATACTATATAAGGTGTATAAACTATAACACTTCTCTTTTACCTTTATACTTTAGTAAAGCTATTGTCATCTCATATAAAACTTGATTAAATCTAATAATTTGGGTTTAATATTTATCTTTCACTTATATATAATATAAAATTAAAATGCGGGTTGTAGATTTAGTTTTGATCTAAGATATGAAAACGGATCAACTCATGTTTTATTGTGATAATTTTCATTACTAAGATTGAAGTTTCTTTTTATGAAAAAAAAATGAACTTATGAACTGACAGTTCACAGTATCATATAGCTATCATACAATGCTAGGATAAAACAAAATACACTTGTCAAGAGAAAAAGAAAAAGTTGTGGAAAAATAATAATTTTCCGAAATCTTGTAGTAAAGATTAAAACAAAGATTTACCCTTTACCTTCGATTAACACATGTTTATACGCGAAAAAGTATGACCAATGATTTAAATGATAAAATGACTCAGATTGTATCATACGTTTAGCACAAAAAAAACATATATATTAGATCCGTCCCTCTATATAATATTTAGGAGAGTCACGTGTCACATTGTGATGAACTTCTCCATCTTTTTTTCCCTCTCTCCTAAGTTAAATTTGTAACTTTTTTATTAACATTTAATTTTAACAACTAAAACATAAAATAATTTATAAATTAATTAAATAACAAAATTGAGTTACAATTTTAAATATTACAATATTAAAAGTTTGAACGACTCTAAATATAAATACACACATATAATTTAATCTTATTTTTCAACAATATATTTGTGTTAGTTGTTTAAATTTACGGGTTACCATTTTGGTATTAATTGTTTAAGATCACATGTCACAAATCAAATATTTTTTCACATGTAATGTATAATATTTTAATATGTAACTATTTTACATTTAATATATTTTTATTTAACATGTATATTACACATGTTTTAATTAGTTTCTAAAAGCATTTACATTTGAGCCTATGTAAATTATATGAGTGAGTTTTTTATATTATAAAAATTGGTTGAGAGTGGTTGTGAGTAAAGAAATATAGGAAAACTGAAAAAAATCAGTAAATATACTGTTCATTAAAGTAAATTGGAGAAAAAAAATGTAATGATAAATGTATAAAAATGTATTATTTGATTGAATATGAAGAAAAAAAATAATGATAAGGGTATAAAAATATTAATTAATTGAAGATGAGAGAGAAAAGATAGTAATAAATGTATAAAAAATTATTATTTAATTGAATAGAAGAGAATTTTTTTAATAAATTATAAAGATTAAAAAAAAGCATTAATATTTTTTTTTTATTTCGCAAAATATGAATTTTCAAACACTTAACGATTAAGAAATAAGATATCAAAAAAATAAAATAAAACAAAACATCCAATCACACTTTCAGGTGGAGTCACCCTCAATATCTACTCATTTGCCGCTTGCGTTTTTCTACCTGTGCTTCAATAATACTATCTCCTACTTCGATTTCTCCGGTAAGACCTCACTTAATCTCGATATTATTTCTCATCATCAATCTTCTCCTGTAGTGAGTATGAACTCAGATCCGATGATTCTGTTTTTTGATTGATTTTGTTTCACCTCTTTTGTGAAATGCGTGCATTCAAAACTATGATTAGGGTTAATTTTAGTTTTATAGCAAAAGGCCCCAAATTTCAGTTCTCGACGATGATCTCACAGTTAATTTGTTAATTCTGTTGATTTCTTGTCATGTTTTTCTTCGTTAGGGTTTATCAAGTTTGGTAACGCAAGGTTTTAAAAATCAAAGATCGTATTTTTTCTTGGTTTTGTGGTTGATCTTGGTGTCTAGTAAAAGTTAAATCCTTGACAAGTGTAATGTCATCTATAAAATAATCAATTTTCATCTGATCGCTGTCGATGATTCGCACATGTGCTTGACTAATCATCAATGGTTATTATTGTTACTATTCATTTATGTTTAATCTGTTTCTGAAATTATGAACTTGCAGTCTATATTCTAGTTCATTAATGATTTTGATTTAATCAAGAATTGTATACTGTGTTCAAACTCTTATCAGTTGCTAGTAATTATAAAGTTTAACTTTAAAATCACTAGATGCAATTACAGTAACATGATAAACATAAATCATGATTCTTTCATTTGACAGTGACTTCTCAATACAGAATAATGGTGTTTTTTTTTAATTAACCAATTATTGTTTGTGATATTATTTGCAGATGAGTTCTACAAATGGAGGCGGTCAGTCTAACAAAGGTAAAAATGTAGCCGGGAGATCGAACCATGATGTTAACCAGTTGAGCCAAGCGGTTCAAGATGTTAACCTGGATTCAAACCAGGATGGTGGTTGGGAGGTTATCTCAAAAAAGAACAAAAACAAATCAGGAAACGGTGCTGCAAACAAACAATGGTCTAACCAGGCTCCTAAACCTAACCCATGGGGTCAACCCGATGGTCAAAGATTTGGTGGGCGGGTCAATGGACCGGGTAGGGCTCCAAACAATGCACGGGCCGCCCAAACGGGCGGCAGAGGTGGCGGTAGCAACCAACCACCAAACAGATATTTTGAAAACAACCAAAATCCGGCTCCAAATGCAATCGCTCCACCGCTGCAAAGTGGGTGGAATTGGAACGCGGGACCAGGTAACGCGTGGCAGTCGGGAAATAATGTTGGAACTAATATTTCAAATCCTCAACCATATGTTGATCAACATGTCGAAGATCACAATGAAAATGAGGAGGTTGATGAATCTGATGATGATGATGATGAACTTCTTAGTGACGAGTATGATTCTGATGAAAGCCCGAAAAGTCACGAAGAGATGAAGAAAAACCGGTGGTATGCCGTGTTTTTTAAGACTTTGGATACGTTGACCATTGACCAAATAAACGAGCCATCAAGACAATGGCATTGTCCCGCGTGTCAGAATGGTCCCGGTGCGATCGAGTGGTATAAGAGTTTAGTGTCTCTTGTGACGCATGCTAAAACAAAAGGGTCTAAAAGAGTTAAGCTTCATAGAGATCTTGCAACAATTCTAGAGGAAGAATTGCGAAGAAAAGGTGCAACGGTTAATCCAGCTGGCGAATCGTATGGTCAGTGGAAAGGATTGAACGAAGGTGTTAAAGATAAGGAGATAGTATGGCCACCAATGGTTGTCATCATGAATACTCTACTTGAACAAGATGAAAGTGATAAGGTATATCATTAATATAGCCATATAGGGTATTTTAGTCATTTCACCTGATTTTAGCAGAAAAGTTCGCAGAAGTTAGCCTTAATACTCAAACTCGTTACAAAATATGAAAGCATAAAACCCAAATCTATTAACTTTAGTATCCAAACATGTTACTTTTCGCAAATCACGTAAACCATTTGTGTAACTAACTCTTAATATTGTTGATGTATGTTTGTTTAAAGTCATTAATAAATTTACTAAACGAAACCCTACTTTTAGTGGATTGGAATGGGAAATCAAGAGCTTCTTGACTACTTTGGGTCGTATGCAGCCGTGCGGGCCCGCCATTCTTACGGGCCAAGAGGACATAGGGGTATGAGTATGCTTATATTTGAAGCTTCCCCTGTTGGATACTCAGAGGCCGAACGCCTGAGCAACCACTTTGTAGATGAAGGCACGGACCGTGAAGCGTGGGATCGTCGCCCTAATTTATTCTATCCCGGTGGTAAACGAAAGCTATACGGGTATATGGCAACTAAAAGCGATATGGATATCTTTAATCAACATTCTCAAGGTCGAGATTATTCCTTCGTTGTGTTCTTAACCGTTTGAAACTTTGAAGTGCATTTGACTTGTTTTTTTTTTTGTTTGTTTAGGGAAATCGAAGTTAAAATTTGAGTTGGTATCTCACCAAGAAAAGGTTGTGAACCAATTAAAGCAAATGAATGAGGACAACCAACAATTGCATTGGTATAAAACCAAAGTTGTGAAAGAAAAAATGCATTCAAAAGCACTTGAAGAGTCGTACGGATTTATGGCCCAAAAATTGAGGAAAAATGAAGAAGAGAATCGTATAGTGAGGGAGAGAACACAACGGCATCATGAACAAACTAAGGAAGCGGTAATTTTTCATTAATGTTGATATGAATTTTGCCACGTTTTCTTTTGTGTTTTTGGTAATTTACTTTTTTTTATACGGTGTTTTCATTAGATGGATTTCCAAGAGGAATTTTTCAAAGATCAACTTAAGATAATTCAAGAAGCGAGGGATGCAAAAGAAGACCATTTTGATAAGTTGAGGGAGGAAGAATGCAAGAAGGTTGAACAATCTTATTCAGTTGTTGATCCTCACAAGAGGTATTCGCACATAACATAATGTCTTCTATTTTTTTTTTTTATAAATATGACTTTATTATTGTTAAACTTGCACCTCTCCAATGACATGATCAGTGATAGGAGTTTTCGCAGACTTAGGATAAAAGTTATTTTTATTTATTTATTTATTATTATTATTTTTAATTTGACTTGGTAACTTGGGCTGACGTGTTAAGTGTCAGTATTAGGTACTTCATATGCATATGTCAAAATGGGTAATTTTGGCACATGGAATAATCTATAATATTAATAATGTGAAAAGGGTCAAAAGGAAGTGAGCAATAATCTATTTTTTGAACAAAAAGATTTATGCAGTTTTATGCATTAATAATACACTTTAAGGTGACTTTAAACCACTCATTTGATCAAATTTGCGTATAACTATCTTTCTTTTTAATATATATATTTTACCTATTAGAAGCAAAAAAAGGTCCAAATCAACACTCTCATAAGCAAAAATGGTTCGAATCATGATATTGGGAAAAGTAAACTAAGTAGGTTCTTGTTAGGGTCAAAATGTATATTTCGTACCTACTTTTAAATGTAGTATTCTGTAAATTTGTATATATAGGGATTTAAAGCTTGAAGAAATGAAAGAATTTGAAGAAGAAAGAGAGAAATTGATGAAAATACATGAAGAAAAGAAGGCTGAAATGAAAAACAGGCATTGGAAGGAAGAACTCGAGTTAGAGGAAGGGTTTACCGCTGAGTTGACCTGCTTGATGGACAAGTTTACCCCTAAATCTTGAAATGCTGCTGATGATGATGAATTAGAGAGATTAGAGTCGATCGATGGTGTTATCTGATTTTTCTGGTTTTGTTATCTCTTTTATTTGTATCATGTAATATCGTAAACCTTTTTCAAGACATGTAAACTTTAACTGCAGTTTAGAATTGAGTAAAATGTTTGGATCTTGATTTTATGGTTATTTGCAACTTAAGTGAGGGTGTGCTTTGAATTATGCGGTTTATTTTGATTAGTCAATCAATAATCTTCTTTGAAGAAAAAGTTGAGTTTCTTTAATGGATATTTGATTATCTGTATTCAGTAAGGTATTGTGATTCTTAGTAAGACATCATGTTTCTATGTTTTGTTTGTATGTTTGTGTGTGTATATACATTTAGGTGGTGTTTGTTTTTCTAAAAAAGGTTTGTGCGGGCTCTTCTGTCTCGACGTTGCCATCTGAAGTTTTCGAAGACATTTCATTAAAAAATGTATGCGCGAGCTCTTTCTTGGTGTGTACTTAACCCAACCGCTTCTAAGGTCTGCAGACGGTTAAACACCACTGTCCACCACCACCCACCACCACCGTCCACTCATAGTTGGTGCTGCTGTGCATGCAGCCTTTTTTATGGTAAGAGACTATGATTGATCCTATTTATGGAGATTGATAAGCCGTTCCTTTCAATCATATAACTATCTGGTTTCCTTCATCAACCCCCGAATAATGAATAAAAAATGAAAATATATATTCAACTCATGACACTTCCTTCCTAGAAAGAAAAGAAGTAGCGGGAACTTTATGTCTTACAAATCACACGTACAGATATTGATAACGCACATAGAGTTAATGGTATTTCATAACTAACTGATTGAGCAGCAACTCGTAGACCACCTAAAAAAGAATATTTAATATTAGAGCCATATCCTGACATAAGAAGGCCGACAGGAGCAATACTTGAAATAGCAATCCATAAAAAAACACCAATACTGAGATCGGCTAGAACAATGTGATAACCAAAAGGAATTACTAAATAATCTAATAAAATTGATATGACTAGTATAGATGGTCCAATACTACCTAAACGAGTATCTCCTATAGATGGAAGAAGATCCTATTTGAAAAGTAATTTGGTACCATCTGCTAGAGCTTGAAGAATTCCCAAAGGACCTACGTATTCTGGACCAATACGCCCACCACCGTCCTCCACCACCACCACTACTGTCCACCACCAACACCACCACCATCCATCACCCACCACTACTGTCTAACACCACCACCGTCAAAAGATATATTATCTTATTTTGTTCTTCATTATTACATCTCCATTAACTTACAACATCAAATAAAATAGATCTAACATGAATATGTTGAACAATAAGAGTCCTTATATCCCTCATTTTAACATTCATTATATCACTCATGTACATGCGTTTACTAGTGAGAAGAGTAAATATGATCTTCATATCACACTAAACATTTCACAATTCACATTGTGCCATTGTGGTGTGGTCCCACACTCCCACTGGGCTTCTGTTTGGGCTTTTGCTTCAAAAGATTACATTTGGACAATTTTGGGCCTACACAAAATTTCTGGTGTTATTGTATAGATTTGGGGCCCAAAAAATGCAACCTACTACTAGTTAAATGTAAAACGGACTTTATTAATGTCTATCTTGCAATTGCAACCAAATTCACGTTATTAGTTTAGTTAGCATGTAGTTAAAGAGAAAATCACAAAACTAATATAACCTTTAGGTGTAATAATATATATTCATGTCAGATCACATTCACATTAACGGATTAAAATCCTGAAACTTAAACTTGTTAACATGCAATGACTTGCAAAAGCATAAAAGGGTAACGAGTCAGTTTATATGAGTGTACTTGTCCATCAACCGAGTCAACTCGGTATCAAACCATTTCTCCAACTCGATCTTTTTCTTCATATACATGTTCTTCAACTTCTCCCTTTCTTCCCCAAATTCTTTAATCTCTTCGAGTTTCTCTTCCCTGTATTATACCGAAATCAACAATTCTTAAAACATTATAATCATGGTATTTAACTATTTGTAGTAATAACAAAAAAAAATATGTTAATCATACTTCTGTGGATCAACAGCAGAATAACATTGTTCAACTCTCACGCGATCTTCCTCCTGCAACTTATCAAACTCGCCTTCTTTCGCGTTTATGGAATCTTGCATTAACTTCAGCTGGTCTTTAAAGAATTGTTCTTGCAAATCCAACTAATACAAAAGAAAATCAAAATTATATAAAAAAAGTTCAATTTTTATATATTTTTTTAGGGAAAATGCCACACAGATGTAATGAAGCTTGCCAACTGTTCCAGTTAAGTCACTCAAAGTTTTTTTATCTCTTTAAAGGCACTCAACTTTCACTTAGTGTTCCAATCATATGTAATTTTATTAAAATTGTTTAATTTTTTAAAATTGATTGGGGAAAATGAAACATATATGAATGTTAATTTGAAATAAGTGAAAACGTTTTTTCAATTAACTTGAATTTTGAGTCAATTGTGAAAAAAACAAGTTCATGAAATAACAATAAAGTTTCATGATCGTAAAATTTAAGTCACATTAAGAATAAATATTTATTAATTACTAGCAAATATTCATATATGTTTCATTTCCCTCAATCAATTTAAATTTTTTGAATATTTTTAAAAAAAATTACATAGAATTGGAACACTAGTGAAAGTTGAGTGACTTTAAGGAGACAAAAAACCTTTGAGTGACTTAATTGGAACACTTGGAAAACTTTGTTACATTTTTATAAAGTTACCCCCTTGATTTTATATTTTTATATTTAATTATTTATAAATTTACCTCTTCTCCCAGTTGCACACAGTGCTGTTGTGTCCTCTCTTTCTTAATACGATCCTCAACTTCTTTTTTCCTTAATTTTTCAGAAACCAAATCAATACTTTCTTCGAGCGCTTTTGCGCGCATTCGATGTTTAACTTCTTTATCTTTATACCAATGCAGTTGCTGATTTTCTTCATTCATTTGTTTCATTTGGTCAACAACTTTTTCTTGATAAGAAACCAATTCAAATCTCAACTTTGATTTCCCTATATACACATACAAGGCAAGTTAACAAATGTTTCAAAAGATTATAAACATAAAGATGGAGGATTATAGACCTTTAGAATGTTTGTTAAAGATATTAATGTCTTCTTTTGTTGCAATGTAACCGTAAAGCTTTCGTTTACCACCGGGGTAGAAGAGAATCGGGTTGCGATCCCACGCAACTCGGTCTGTACCTTCGTTTTCGAAATGTTTGCTTAATCGTTCGGCTTCTGAGTATCCAACTGTTGAGGATTCGAATATTAAAACACTCATACCCATGTGGCCTTTTGGCCCGTAAGAATGACGGGCTTTTACCGCTTCGTATGACCCAAAGTAATCTAGAAGCTCCGGGTTCCCCATACCTACCCACTAAACATAAAGTTTTAATTTAAACAACAAATTTATGACAAATAAATAAATAATACTAAATAAAATAGACAACTATTTGTAACACGGACCTGTTTACAGGACACCACACAAACATGGCGGGTTTCGTGTTGTGCACAGGTCGACACAATAAAATCATGTCTTAAAAGGTTAAGTACGTGTTAACGACCAACGACCTTTTTAGATTATTTCTTTTTTACATTTTAAAATAAAAAAATAGGTAACATGTGTAAACATTGTGAAACACTTGTTAACGACCTATTTAAACGAGTTTAAACATGATATACGTTAACGGTCTGTTTGGACCCGGTTAAACACATGTTGACCTGCTAAAACATTAGATGAGTAAACTGCAGTTTTGATCCTTGAGGTTTACAAGCTTTAACAGTTTTCGTCCGTAAAGTTTTAACTGTTAACAGTTTTTGTCCCTAAACCCTTTACGGAAAACTGTTAAATGTTGAAACGTTAGGGACGGAAACTGTTAAGACTTGGAATGTCAAGGACGAAAACTGTAAAGAGTTGAAACGTTAAGGACGAAAACTGTTAATCCTTACAAACCTCAGGTACGAAAACTGCAGTTTACTCTTTTTAGATTAAAAAAAAAACTAAATATGTGATTTTTATCATGTCATTAAATAGGTCTTATCGTGTAACATGTTTCTACACAAGTTCATGTTGGTGTTTGAAAAAAATGACACGATTAGTTATCGACTTATCGTGTTTATGTCTAACTTGTTATGAAAACATTAATAACATTAATGGTGATGTACCTTTTGATTTTCATCTTGTTCGAGACGCGTATTCATGATAATAACCATTGGTGGCCAAACAATTTCTCTATCTTTTACAACTTCATTCAATCCTTTCCATTGTCCATATGATTTTCCAGCTTGATTAATTGTTGCTCCTTTAATTCTCAATTCTTCCACCAATATTTCACCTAAATCTCGATGAATCTTTACTCTTTTGGACCCTTTTGTTTTCGCGTGTGCAACTAACGCTTGTAGACTGCAATACCAGTCAATCGCACCAGGACCATTCTGGCAAGCAGGACAATGCCATTGTCGCGTCGGTTCGTTAATCTGGTCAACGGTTAATGAATCCAAAGTCTCGAAAAAGTCAGCATACCACCGGTTCTTCTTTCTATCTTCATGGTTTTTAGGGTTTTCATCTGAATCATAATCATCAAAGTTGAATTCATCTTCAGATTCAGATTCATAAAGTACATCATTGCCATTACGATATTCAACATCAACATCAGCATCTTCTACCACATTCGATGTGGGACCCACTTGAGTGGTGGCTCGTGGTCTAACACGCGTTCTCTGCGCATCAAATTGACTCCAAGGTTTTGGTTTATGAATCTGAGAACCAGATTGGTTGTAAAAAGCACCATTTCTGAATCTGTTTTTGTTCTTTTTAGAGAAAAACTTCTTACCACCATCATGATTGGAATCAATGTTCATTTCTTGAACTGCATTGTTTAACTGGTCAACATCCAAGTTAGAACCTTTGACTATATTTTTACCTTTGTTAACTGTCTGGTTTAACTGACAACTTCCTCTTTTAGAACTCATCTCCAAGTAGATTAAAAAACTGATATTGTGAAATGCGAAGATAGTTATGAGAATTTTGTATGGAATTATGTACACAAAAGAAAGTAGCAATCTCAAATTAATATATGTAATCTGATACAGTTTGGGATCAGAACACACAGTAAATAGTTCATAAATCAACCCTAAAACAATGATTGACATGTATTATATGTATATACACTACAAATTCATGATTTCAAACAGAAATAAAGCAAAATTGAAAAGACAAAGTAAAAAATTGAGCAAAACGAAGGTATAATCTGTGAATGTCTAATTAGATGCATCATTCGGGAATGAATCAACGATCAGATGAGAAAATTCATGCGACATTAAACATTTAAACCTCACATGCACTAGATTTGAGTAGAAAGAAGTATCACAAATTGGTAATCTTCTTTCGTTGAACTTCAAAAACCCTAATGAAAGACAAATTAGAAAAAACAAAGGAAAAATGGCAATATTTAACAGAAATTACAAGAACTTACAGACTAATGACTAGATCATCGTCATATTTAGGTACAGTGACAACGATGATCGAAGAACACGGATATCATACTCACGGTGGTATCAAATAATTTGAAAAACAACAAAATGAAGATGATTTAAGCACAAAGTGACTACCTGAAGAAGCTAGACTGTCGTTGTACGAGAAATGGCGAAGAAACGGAGAAAAATTGACCTGCGTTTGAGCAGCACGCGCCGGAAGCTGTGGTCGTGAAAATGACAAGGACGGCGTATATTCCGTATTTAAACTTTACAGTGATAGACGTTACAAATTTCCCCGTCCCTCAACTTACGGATTTTGTAACTTTTCGTTTATTATATTTTTTTTTGAACGGCGGTGGAAATTGAACCTATTATTCATGGAAATTGTGCTCTAGTATTACCACCAGGCTATAGCTCCAATTCCTTTCGTTTATTATATAAATTTCGTTATTGCATCACAATTTTTATTTTTTTAACAATAGTCGATTGGCTGCAAGGTGTAAAAAAATTTAGTAGATTAGTCACACCATCTATATTTAACTAGTTTAGGAGGAAACTCACATACTTCAGGTGTTCTAAAAAAAACTACGTTGAAATCATGATTTAAACATAAGACATTTCAATCTCAAGTGATATAACTCATTTCTCAATGTCATTGAACTACCTCTTAGGCTATTGTACTACAAACTTATTTTTCTTTTTCATTTATGGGTGTTATGTTTGGTATTCGGTCGTAACTAAAAACCAATTCAATCTTAACAAAAAAATCTTTAATCAAATTGGTTTAAGTCTATAAGAGATTGGGTTCGGTTACTATTAGAAAACCAAATCAACCTATTTTAACTGGTTAAACTTTTGGCAAGTATTGGTTTTTGATCAATTCAGACAACTCATAATTCAATGTATCATAAGACCTAAAAGGCTAAAACCAAGAGTTTAAAATCAAGATCGACATATAATCTTAAGAATAGTCTTTGAAAAAATACAAACTTCATACGAGAGTCTAAAACTGAAATAATCATAACTTAACAACTAATTAACTTAACTAGTTTGAACTGTTGAGAAGTTGAGAGTGTTAGTGTGGACTTTGGGCCTAACACATAAAAATGGTTAAGTGGTATTCGGGTTATTTGGCCGAATTAAATTTTTCGCTTAACCAAAACTAATCGGATTAAACAAAACTGTTAATGCGGTTACATCTGCAAACCAGGCGATTTAAATGAATAAGAATTCAACCGATTTTTATTTATTTATTTTAGGTTTAGTTTGGTTTTAGGTTTAATAAGTTCCTAACCAAATAATGAGCACCCCTAAGGCCCTAATGTTATGATATTGAATTCTGTTTAATTTGAATACATCATGTAATAACATTAAACAGAATGTATCGAATCATAGTTCAAGATTCGAACAGCAAAACATGCATATAGACTCAAAAGTATAACTTTTGTAATGTATTTGCAAATCTTTTGACTCTCGATCAGCATTAATAAATATCATAATCCTTAATTACAAGGTCACAACCATAAAAAATGGATAATAAGACTCTAGTTAAAAGAACATAACGCAATGTTACCTCAAAATTGATCATAATATAGATATTTTGTACTCAAATCACTATAGTTTCCTCATATGACAATATGACATGTTTTCTCTCAAATTGTAAATTCATATTTTTCATGCAATCTTCTTCATCTTCATCATTGCCTGCTGACATGTCATTCTTTGACTGTTTCCTTGTTGGTTGACTATGTTGACTTTTCTTCATCGTTTATCAATGATTCTTCGACTGTTTTGTTTTCGGTTGACTTTATTGACTCTTCTTCATCATTTATGAATGATTCTTTGCCTGTTTCCTTATTAGTTGACTCTGTTGACTTTTTTTCATCGGTTATCAATGATTCTTTGACAGTTGCGTTTTCGGTTGACTTTATTGACTCTTCTTCATCTTTTATTAATAATTCTTTGCCTGTTTCCTTGTTGGTTGACTCTGTTGACTCTTCTTCATCATTTCTGAATGATTCTTTGACTGTTTCCTTGTTGGTTGACTCCGTTGACTTTTCTTCATCATTTCCGGATGATTCTTTGACAGTTTCTTTTTGAGGTGATTTCGTTATAACTTCTTCCTCGTTGTCCTCGTGTTCATCTTTGTTTTCCTCAACTTTGACCGGTGAGTCAGCAGATGCTACTGATTCTTGGTGCACTTGTTTCGTGGGTAACTTCGGGTCATCTTCTGTTACGACAGTTTTTTCAGTTGATGACGTGGCAGATTGTGATCCTTGGTTATCTTCTTTGACTAATAACGGGTCAGTTTTTGTGGGTGACTCGACACGTGGCTTGGTTTTGACATCTAACAGTCCAATCTTTGTTACAACATCTTTGATCAAATATGTCAAAGCTCTTGCATCGCGTGCTTTTGCCAACTTTTCGGTATTTGACAGCTGGCACAAACCAAATTTAAACGTTTTTTTATTGATATTGAATTAAGGGGGTGTTTGGATGCATGTTTTGATATTAATTATGTTATATTATAAGGGTAACTTTATATAATAGTAACCCAGTTTCAAAAGTGTTTCAATTAGGTGTCACTCAAGTTTAAAAAGTGTTTTAATTAGGTCAATCAGCTTTCACATTTTATTTTTATTATGGGTTTTAACATGATATTTTTTCCATGATTCCTTTTGTTTCAATTAGAAAATAGTTTTTTCATTTTTTTTTATGCTAATATGGAGTGGTGACGTGGATTTTAGGGTCTTTTTTCTATTTTTCAATAGAATTGACCAGTTTTTAAATTTTTTTAATTAATTACATATACTAGAAATTTCGTCTCTCACATCTTATCTTCCATTACTTTCTTGAAACAAACAAAATCCGATGATGACCCGATTTGAAGGTTTAGTGACCCAATTTGGACAAAAGATGCACCAAGAACCTAACTGAAACACTTTTAAAACTTGATTACTATTATGTGATCAGAATGAGATAATTAGTCGTTATGAACCGGGCTAAAAAACATAGCTTTTAGAGATGCTTGTATTTTCTAAAAATAATTTGATAATCAAATGTTAATTTCCCTAAAATTTAAGGATGATGATTGGTTTAGGGAAGCTACTGTGAGTGCTCTTATTGAAAAATGACGAAAAAACTTATAAAATTATAAAATTATAAAATAGAGAATTTTTAGTAAAATAATAGGATGGATATAAGGAGCCTTTCCAAACCTCAAATCCAAACACCCCTAATAATTCATAATATTCATTTAAAAAAAAATATAAATAAAAATAAAAAAAAACTTACTTTTCTGATTTGTTCCACTCTTTGTATAAGATCTTCATCACTTGCTTGTTTATGGGTGGTTCTAATAACAAACATTAAATGCAAAGAAAGATCATCAGCATTATGTTGTTGAATATTGCACTGAGGTATACTCGATTTGCATCCAACCGTATAAAACGCGCAATTCACAAGCTTCATTGGACAAATCGTGACACAATGTCGATCCATTTCGCGCCTCATAACCGAATTCGAACATTTTTGTTCACACGGAAGTATCATAAAAGGACAAACCGCTTCATGATTTTCTTTTTGAGCTGCACAATATCTAGTTGTACATCCTTCATTAATACAATCCATTGGTCGAAACTTGCATTCTGATCTATGTTTAATAAGTTCATCTTCAGAACTACATACCATGTTGCAATGATACGCGTTTTTGTAATCCACATTTTTAAGTAACATTGACGCGACGTATTCTCTTCGCGCTAATAACCAAAAACCGTTAATTTCCATTTCTTGTACAAAATCATCGATTCTATCTTCTCTTCTGTCGGTTAAAACCCACTCGGAAACCCGACTGAACATGTTTGTTTTGGTGGATGAAAAATCATCAATGAGTTTTATGATTATATCGTACGGGTGTTCAGATGATTCCAACATTGACGCGTTTTCTGATAGTAAGAATTCAGCAACGTATGTCTCGCTTCGTTGCGTTAAATAATCGGTCATTTCTTTTCGCATATCGAAAGCTACTGATCCAGCACTTTTGAAGATGCCACCTGTCGTGCTGTCAACGCATGATTCAGCTAATCCTGGAAGAAGTTCTTGTGCTATTTTGTAAACAACTTCAGTGTCACAAAGTCCACAATCATAACTTTTAGCGTATTCTGGTTTATTGGTTTTATCAAATTTGGTTTCTACTCCTGCTGCTACAGGTGGATGCATGATCAATTAAAGTTATTCCTGAAAGAAATGTATCAAAACATTGGAATAAAATTAAAAGAAAATCAGAGTTTTGTAAAACTTAAGGGTTTCAATCTTGAGAAGCATGTAAGAAGAAAAACTGTACACCTGAAGGAAACTCAGGCGATAATGTCAACTCAATTAAGGAACAGATTAACAGAAATAACAAGAAACTTTTATGATTGTATGATTAAGAAAAGAAAACAATTGTTTAAAAAAATGAGGATCTTTAACGATCTTCAAAAACATTAAATCAGATTGCCAAAGTGTCACACAACAAAGTAAAACTGGCAAAATAACCAAGAGCATTCAAACATATACAGATTCTTGTGGACCAGAATCATTACTACCAACAATTTGCAACAGACAGAAAATTAATGCATTTTAGCAAACTATAAAGTATTGCAATTTTCATTGTGCAACACACAAACAGGTAGAAGATTTGCAGAACTTAAAATTGCAATTTTTGTTCGCCAATGAACTTTCTATGAGCCAGTGAGACATATAGGTACATACATTGTGTCATGATATGATTTTATAACCCCATCGTGATCAAATAAGTGAATTAAATATCTACAGAAGAAACTATTATCCAAATCGTGACCTTGACGCAATAATCACTTGCATATCACAAATCATTGATGCAGATTTTCTCCAGATACAAATGATTCATGTTAAATTGCATAAATCCAAAAATCTATATGCGGAAAGCAGATTCATTCAGTAATTAACCACCTAAAATCTATAACTCGCAATAAAACAAATTTCATTTGAAAATCTGATATCACTCTATTCGAAACCGAATTAGACCTCGTACCTAGTTCAAAATGTGAACAATAAAACACACTGACAACACATAAATGTTGATCGAGATTAATTCCAATTACCTCAATGTGAATCCGTAAATCAAAGAATCAGATGCAATAGAGATAACGCAAATTGCAGTTCGAACCAAAATAATTCACCGATCAAAATCTGTTAACCTGTAACAACAAAATTTCGTGAATCTACGAAAAAACAATACAGAATTGAGAATTAAAGTCGTACCTCCAGTTTCCAAAATCACATATACGTGATCGCCATTACCGCACCACAATTTGAATATTTGTCTCAAAATAATAGATTTGAAGAAGGTCAGCCGAATTTGGGGAGAGTTGCAATTTATATGAATCTGGCGCTTTTGTTGTTCAACTGATCTGACTCGTTCTTTTGCTCCGTTTTGTCCCTCATCTTTGTATTTTTACACTTTAGTAACCTTCTTAGTTTTATTATGACAAATGTACCCTCTTTAGTCTTTACTTCACATAACTATATTATATCAAGTATTTTTGTCCCGCACGAAGCAGCGAAAAGCATGTATTTTAAGCAATGTTGGAGAAGGCGTTAGGCGCTAAGCAGTCGGCGAGGTACCGCCTAGGGATTAATCTGGACTAGGCGGATTGGAACTTTTTTATGTAATTTTGTGAAATTATTTAAATATACGCACATCAATATCAATATAATACTTCAAAATACTTCAAAAGATAACCTTAAACGTTAAACATATAGTAAAGTACTAAA
>WOUH02000002.1:8508078-8521325 GCA_009936405.2 Stevia rebaudiana | reverse complement strand
TTATTTATGTGAACTTTGAAGTATTATATTCATATTAGTGTGAGTATATATACAATTTATAATAATTACATATAAAATATAGAATCCGATTAATCTCAATTAATCCCTAGTCCACACCTCGTCGCTCGACTAGCGTCTAGCAATTTATACACACTGATATACAGTCCCACGCACGCGAAACGATAGAGGATCAAATCGAGTTTTCGTTATAAAATCTTGAGCTTTCTACTTTTTTTAAAGTGAATCAGAAGCACCATCTTTTTGACATACAAACAACTCTGTCTCCATCTCTCAATATTCCATTTTCTCCGTCGCCGGAGTTTTCTCCGGCAACCCAGTTTTCTGAAATACCCATCTCCGTTTATCCTCCATTGTCACACCATACTATCGTCCAGAAGTTCTTCAGGTGCAGTTTCATGAATGAGTTTGATTATTCATATCATAAACAGTTCTCTAGAACACGCTTCTTTATATAATATATATTTTCATTTTCTGCTTTGTTTAATCACTTTCTTCAACTTTCACAACTCACAATTCTCTTCTCATAAATCGATCCACAAAGTAAAAAAACTTATCTTTCTTTACAAACACTAACCCTAATTAGCTCAGCTTCATGTTAATCTTCAACGGCCAATGTGTGAAGTGAAAGTTGCTTCAGTTTCAGGTAACAGATCTTTCTCTAGTTCTCTGCTTTTGGGTGTTTGATGAATGCTTTCAGTTGTTTTTGAGCTTAAAGTTCATGTTAGTTGCAGCTTTAGTTAGTGATTTAACTGATTTCGGAAGGAATCTAGGTTTAATTCTTTACTCTTTAGTTCAGATAATCTCTGTTTCATTTTGTTTGAAAAGTCAAAAGTTCACACTGTGTACTGTAAATTCTAGGTTTTTCACTTTGAATGGATGTAAATGGTAAAACGAAAAGATCAGAAACAGGGGAGATAAGTATGTCGGAGAACAAAAAATCCGGTGAAGTAACGGTGACAATTTCCGGCGAAGATATGAAACATACAAGAGGTGTTACTGAGTCACCTCATAGAAAATCGGTTGACTCACTTCAAGAAAACCCAGTTTTTATGCCGAGTCCTAACCGACCTCCTAAAATCCCCAATCCAGAAACATTAATCAGACGAAAAACATTAGCAAGATCGATTTACTCCAAACCAAAATCCAGATTTGGTGAACAACCATTGATTGATCACAACATGTTCGATGAAATGTCTGAACGAATTAACCAAACCTCAAACTCACCAATAAGAATCGCATCGAATCGCGCCTCACCTAAAACAGCTGACAACGCTTCTTCTTCTCCAAACGGTACACCGTTTAAGGATACCACAAGATCAATTTCCATAACTCCAAAAACTCCATTAATGGCGTCACCTGGTGGTGCAGGAGGTGTTGATGAAGATGAAGAGATTTACAAGAAAGTGAACATAAGAAAGAAATTAAAACATAGAAGAGTAAAGATGAAAGTTTTATTTGAATGGTTAGTGTTTATGTTCCTTTTAGGTTGTGTTGTTGCTAGTTTTACGGTTAACGAGTTGAAACATTACAAAATCTGGAGTTTGGAGTTATGGAAATGGCTCGTGCTCGTAACGGTTATCATTTGCGGTATGTTGGTCACGAATAACCTTATGCATTTTATCGTGTTGTTGATAGAATTAAACTTCTTGTTGAGAAAAAAAGTGTTGTATTTTGTTCACGGGTTAAAGAAAAGTGTTCAAGTATGTATTTGGTTAATTGTTGTTCTTGTTACTTGGACATTATTGTTTAATGGTCAAGATATTGAACGATCAAAAACCGCGATTAAAGTTTTGGACTATTTTACTTGGACTATTGTTTCCTTATTGGTCGGTTCAATCTTATGGTTATTGAAAACATTATTACTCAAAATCTTGGCGACATCATTCCACGTCAGCAATTTCTTCGATAGAATTCAAGAATCAATCTTTCATCAGTATGTTCTTTTAACGCTATCGGGTCCGCCATTTATGGAATCTTTACAAATGGTTGGTGCGAGTACGAGTACGCGTCATTTGAGTTTAGAGGTGAAGAGAAATGGTAAAGAAGCAAAGACAAAAGGTGTGATTGATGTTAGTAAACTTCATCAAATCAAAAGAGAGAAAGTGTCCGCGTGGACTATGAAAATGTTGGTTGATGTGATTTCGAATTCAGGACTCTCGACGTTTTCTGGTGAACTTGAAGAAAGCGCGTATGATCAGCCGAGTGAATCTGCAGATAAGGAAATTAATAATGAGATGGAAGCAATCGCTGCTGCTTATCATATTTTTAGAAATGTTGCTCAACCTGGTTTTACGTAAGAACATATCTATCCTTTCTAATAAAAGAGTTACAATCCGCCACGTGTCACCTCATATGAAACTATATGACACGTGGCAATTGATTGTTGGACAATCTTTAAAATATTATCACAATCTTTTAAACTTTTGATAAATTCTATTTAATAAGTGCATAATTATGAAACATAAAATTCAGTTTTTTTCAAACTTTCCTTTTAAAAACCCTGATTTCGTTAATTTTAATATCTTAAGCCAATAAGATACACAATAATTGTAGTACATTGGTGAGCAGACTATTTAATTTTTCAAACTTTCTTTATTAAAACCCTGTAAAAATACTTTATTATTTCTTTTTTTATGAATATTAAAAAATTTACTTTATTTGTATCTGTTTATTTTACCTATTATTACGTACTAATGTTAATTTTAATCTACACGGGTCAATATGCTAGTATATATGTATATACACACAAGATCTTTAAGTATGTTTCATTTATTGATTGTTTATTAATATTAATAAATGTTATATGTTTTTATTTTAGATACATTGAAGATCTGGATTTAAGAAGATTTATGATCAAGGAAGAAGTAGATATTGTGTTTCCACTGATCGATGTTGCTGATAAAGGACAAATTGATAGAAAAACTTTAACAGAATGGGTGGTAAGAATCTTCATCTAACACAGTTATAAAACTGAAGTACAGTTAGTTAAAATTTGAATAAAATTAGTTCTTGTATATACAAGATTATTAAAAATCATTGCTTTCTTACATTTTTCACAATTCCCACATGAGATCCTACGATCATAACCTCACAAACAGAAAAAAAAATAAAAAAAACGGTGTATAATTAATTAATTACTTGCTGAATTTGTTTTAAATTTCTTAATTTTGCAGGTGAAGGTTTACAATGACCGAAAAGCGTTAGCACACGCGTTAAGTGATACAAAAACAGCAGTAAAACAATTAGACAAACTTGTTTCAGCTGTTTTAATTGTTGTAGTTGTGGTTGTTTGGCTTCTATTAACAGAAATTGCAACAACAAAAGTACTCGTTTTACTCTCATCACAACTTGTTGTAGCTGCTTTTATATTTGGAAACACTTGCAAAACTATTTTCGAAGCGATTGTTTTCGTTTTCATAATGCATCCGTTTGATGTTGGTGATCGTTGTGTCATCGATGGCGTTCAGGTACCATATGCACATTTTATGTTATTTATAGTTTAATTTAGTTTGTAGCATTTGATTGATGGACTGTTTGTTATTTGACAGATGATAGTTGAAGAAATGAATATTTTAACGACGGTTTTCTTGAGATATGATAATGAGAAGATTTATTATCCGAATGCGGTTTTGTCTACAAAACCCATTAGCAATTTTTATAGAAGCCCAGATATGGGAGATGGTGTGGAATTTTTTATTGATTTTGCAACACCTTTTGAAAAGATTGGGTTTTTAAAAGACAAGATAAAAAAGTAAGTTAATACTTAATACATGTATTTTACATACATTTATCCTATTTGCATGATTGAGGATGGTTCATGAGAAAACCATTTTTTATGCGAGAACCAAAAAAATATATTTAAGTGAATTTCAAACATTTCTCATTTCTTCATACATACGGTATTATTTTTTAAAACGGTTTGCACCATTAAATCACAAATTTTACACTCTTTCAAACGAGTATAATGAAGCTATGTCAAAAAAATAAAAAAATTCGCGTCGTAAGTTGTACTATACTTGTATAAATTTTTAATTTTTTTTTGAACGGCGACTTGTAATATACACAGATAGATCAAAAAAAAAAAACACATAAAAAAGGCGTAAAGTAACTCAAAGTACTAAAATATATATATGAATTATCACCTTATTGATGAAAAATATATATATGTAGTAGCTTCATTACTACATATGTGTAGTATGACTACAATATGTCATAAATAGATGAAAAATTAAAAAAAAACCCGAATAAATCTCTTATGAAAACGCAAATATAAATTTAAAGAAGTATTATATGTAAATTAGCATCATATTGCATATATGTAGTATTAAAATTTTATGACGCAATTTTTCCCACTTTTTAATATGGCTTCATTATACTCGTTTGAAATAGGAGAAAATTTGTAATTCAATGGTGCAATTCGTTTCAAAAAATAATAACGTATCAAGAAATGAGAAATGTTTGAAGTTCATTAAGTTCTGGTTTTTTGGTTATCGCACGAGGGAGTGGTTTCTTATAAACCTTCCCCTTGCATGATTATCATAAACAGATTTTTTTAAATTAGTTTTGGGTATATAATGGATGATATTGTTATTTAATGTTAGGTATTTGGAGAAGAATCCTCAATTATGGCACCCAAATCACAGTTTTGTTGTGAAAGAGATTGAAAATGTAAACAAGATTAAAGTGGCATTGTTTTTTAATCACACAATGAATTTTCAAGATTATGGTGAAAAGAATAGAAGGAGAAGTGAATTGGTTTTGGAGTTGAAGAAATTATTTGAAGAGTTGAAGATCAAATGCAATCTTCTTCCACAAGAAGTTCATCTGCATCATCCGGAAGCGACAATGGACCCCACCAAATAATCACACAACTTTGTGTTTAAAGGTCTCATCTTTCTTTACTATTTATGATATAAAAAAATCTCCACTTTTAATTTATCATGTAGTTCAATAAAAGTTGACATTTGGTCAAGATTTAATATACCATCAATAGGGAGAATCTTGTGAACTAGAATCATAACATTGATGATGATGATTTGATTAACGGGTCAAACGGGTAAAATCATGGAATTTGGAATTTGGCTAAAAGAGAAACGGGTTAGCTTAAAGTGTATTTTTTTTATTTTTAATATATATGCAACCTTTGAAATTGTGTTGTTTAAACTAGATTGTTGTTGATATGATGTAAACTTTAAAATTATATCTAATTCCTTGATGAATTTTGGACCATTGAAACCGAGGCAAAGTACCTAACTTTCTTGACCCACCCATTTTAATCCTTTTTAACATTAACTAACTTTACATTCCTTTAATAATCACGCAGATTGAATTCTATATTTTGAAGCCGTTTTTTGCACTCAGACACAACATGAGGCGATCGCTTATGTAATTTAAAGGAGTTATTCTATGTATGCTATTTAAGACTTGTAGTCACTTTTAAAAGTTAAAACCATATGAATAGATAGATACACTTAACATGATCACTTGTTCTCATGGTTAATTATATGTCAAGATTAGGTCTTCCATTCATGAGATATGTATGTTGCATTGTCTGGACTTTAATCTTGTGAAGTGTTTTGTGACACATATATTGTTTCATACATGCTACATTGTGACTATGTTCTTATACGTGCCTTTTACAAGTCACTGATAGGGTCGACCCGCCCGTATAACTCTTAAAACAAATGAGTTTAGGGATTAAGGGTTGATTTTGGTTCGAATAACTTGTTCATTAAGTTATTAATTTGAGAGATTGAAGTTTTTGAGTTAGTTTTTTGTTTGATTATGAGCTTGGAAGTTACTCAATAAGGTGTATTGTTAAATTTTAATGCGGCCTTGAATACAAATGGAACAAAATCATTCTTGTGCAATTTATTTTTCATATGTTCTTAAAAACATTATACAAGTATTTTGGAAAATTATTAGGTTATTCGATAGCCAACACATACTTTCCTACATTTGGTATAACTTTACTACCACGTATGTATTTGTAAGACCTATACATTATGTTACTGCCGTTAAAAGAACATACAAAAATTTAATACTTGGATGATGGTAATAAAAGAGAAATCAGTATGGGCCTTTGTTTATTTTAATTACAACGAGTATCCGTATCGAAAGTATCTGTACATAAATTTCTTTAAATTGGGCTCCAGACAGAATCTAACGGTACGGTACCGGTTCGAATACGATACCGGGCCTCACCTAGAGCATCTAATAACACTTCTCCGAATGGTACACCATTGAAGAATACCATAAGAACGATTTCCATTACTCCAAAAACTCCATTAATGGCCTCAGCTGGTAGTGCGGCGCCCGGGGGGGAGGGGGGTTGACGTTCTATTTGAATTGGCAGTGTTTGTACTCCTTATAAGTGAATAATTGGGTGTATAAATATGAATGGCAGAACCGTAGAAGCAAATCAAAGTTGAATGAGTCAGAGGGGAAAGACATAACAGGCATTCTTGTTAATTATCGCAACATGTGTACTAGTATAGGATACTGATAGAAAATTTTGTTAGTAGACGCTACACAACCAGTCAAGTGATAGTAATAAAAATACATAATGTTGTTTGTGTGAATATGATGTTTAATTTAATAACCGAAGAGGATGTGTAGGATTGTGGTTGGTGGAGAATTTAAAAATGTTTCCCTTTCGCCTCATGCATATAATTGCAATCATGTTTAGCCCTATAATGCCCATGGGGCGGTGTTCCAAGCATTATACCATGCCAACTCATCTATCACGCCCCGCTGCATCTAGTCTAACACCATTCGTTATGCAATACGTACACAAATCAACCAACATCGTATAGGAAAGATACACAAACACTTCTATGATTTTGTTTATAGAAACAGATTTATTATTGTAATTTCTTTATTTATGGAAAGTAAATGTGAAACTAAATGATGATGTGCAAATACAAGAGTATGAATCTGATGGCAATAAATAGCGTGACATTTTTACGAAAAGGTAAGACTTACTATTAAAAGAGCACCCACAATAAGAGTTGTTAAAACATGTTTAAGGTGATATTCGTCTGTCTTTTCTCTCTCTTACACACTCACAAACCCAAAATTAGCTCTCTCTTTCTACTTGGGTTTGGGTATCCATAGGAATGAACTAACTTGGCCCAACATTCCATCTCTCCTTCATGTCGGCATCTATCTTCTCCACTTGATCAAAATCTCCTTTAAAACATCACAACACTAATTGTCATTGTGGGTGGAGATGCTCAGATAAACCGGTTTATGAACCGAAACGAAACTTATTTCGTTCCAAACTGAAGTTTATCCAACCAAGTTACACACCAATATAAACCGTCGGGTTGAGACTGGTTCTTAAACCCCATGTCTGCACCGGTTAATATTAAACCGAACCAATCTAACATAGTTAAAAAAATAGATATAAGCAAAATTATAAACCAAACCAAATCAAACTGATCACTTCCCTATTTAAACATTGGTTCTTAACCCACACCGGTTCCACCAAGAACCAATTTTCACTTTCATCAAACAAAACAAACCGGTTAAAACCAGGACTCATTTGACCTATTGTTGACGTCATCACATGTTCTGGTGGGTGCTCTAAAGACACCCAAAAACCTCAAACTACTTTTAACCTTCTAATTACAACTCTATTTTGTTATTGTTTATTATTCAACAAACGTTTGGCTCCAACCATATCCTATCTTCGATCAACAAGATTTCACCATTCTGTCCTCTTTTCAAGTCCCAAAACGAACAACAAATCGCCACACTTCTGCTCATAACAACAAATCACAATGCATCTTTCACCATCATCATCATCTTCATCTTCGTCTTCAAGAACAGACGATTCATATGATGATAATTCATCTTCAAACAAACATGAAAGCGTTATCAATTCGACCAACAATATACTCATAACAGGTTTACCTCTTTCTACCCTCCGAACCTCATCCCTCTTGTTCATCAAGCCCACAACCACCAATCATCTCCATAAAATTGTCAATGAATCTTCCAACACTTTGATTCACAACATTCACAACTCCATTGACAGATGCATCAATTTTCTGCATCTAATCGTTACCGAAAATCCCCTTTTCACCAAATTGCATTCTCTTCAATCTGGATACAACAAGTTTTGCCAGGTAAAGTTATTGTTATACTTGTATTTCTGTTGACGTAACTACGATTAAGGCAGTTATGGTTGGATTGCATAGAAATAATTCACGGTCTTTTTAGTTCTTCGTGTTTCTGTTAAAATTAGGGTTCTATTTTTGTCATATTTGATGTGATAATATAGCAACGAACTTTCTGAATTGTCATACATTAGCATTGGTAGATGATGATGATGATGTAAATTTCTTACCAAGTTCATTGCTCAAATTGGGATATAACAAAGTGTAATTACCAATGCAGAACAATGAGAGAATCATGTTTGCTATTTTTGTTGTATATATACATATTGTATGTATGTATATTGGAATGTATGTATAAATTATTCATGTTAATTAGTATTTAAGTCACAACAGACACTTATAATTGAATCTTATAAATAAAAATTCTAGCTTGACATAAATCTGATGAGTATGCTAAGCTTCAAGTCACAAATTTATATGAATTTTTGTTACTAATTAATGAATATTTATTTTTAAGTTTGACTTAAATTTCACAATTATGAGACTTTTTTGTTATTTCATGAACTTGTTTTTTTCACAACTGCCTCAAAATTCAAGTTAATTGCAAAACTTTTCACTTATTTTAAATCAAGATTCATATATGTTTCATTTCCCCCAATTAGTTTAAAAAATTCAAACAATTTAAAAAAAATTACTTAGGATTGTAACACCTAGTGAAAGTTAAGTGACTTTAAAAAGACAAACAAAAAAAAAATCAGTGATTTAATTGAAACAGTTGACAAACTTGATTACATTTTTGTAGCATTTTCCCTTATTTTTTAATGCATGTTTTGTGCAAGATTAAGCCTGTTTTACCTAATTTCATTTGTAGTAAACATATATAACTTTATCAATTCAAACCATTAGAGATCGAATGTAAGTTGTAACACCAATCAACCATTTACAGCTAAACTTGAAATATATCATATACTTGTTTTCTTAATTAATCTTTTTCTATTTAGCATCTTTTAACACATTTACACGTTAAATTGACCTTATTCAAACTACACTGTTTCAGATTAACTACAGAAATCAGAAGAATTTAAAATATTTATCAAATCATGATTTTGCCGCCATTCTTCCAGGAGATTCAGTTGCAGGACTTGTAGTTTCTAACGGTGTTTTAAATTTTTTAAATATTTACAACACATTATTAGTTGTGAGGTTAGTTCTCACCTGGTTTCCCAACTCACCTCCAGCAATTGTGAGTCCACTCAGGTATTTTTCTTTACAACATTTTTTTATTCATTTACCACATTAATTACTAACATAATTAAAAGGGGAAATGCCACACAAATGTAATCAAGTTTGCCAATTGTTCCAATTAAATCACTCAAAGTTTTTTTTTTTGTCTCTTTAAAGTCAGTCAACTTTCATTAGGTGTTCCAATCCTATGTAACTTTTTAAAAATTGTTTAAATTTTTTTAAATTGATTGGGGCAAATGAAACATATATAAATCTTGATTTTAAGTAAGTGAAAACTTTTTTTCAATTAACTTGAATTTTGAGGTAATTGTGAAAAAACAAGTTCATGAAATAACAACAAATTCTCATAATTTTAAAATTTAAGTCACATTAAGAATAAATATTCATTAATTAGTAACAAGTATTCATATATGTTTCATTTGCCCAAATCAATTTTAAAAAATTTAAATTTTTATTACGTATAATTGGAACACTTAGTGAAAGATTAGTGAGTTTAGAGGAACAAAAAAACTTTGAGTGACTTAATTGAAACATTTGGGAAACTTGGTTACATTTCTACAAAGTTACACGCATAATTAGATTGTTGGGTTTTTTTATTACAGCACTTTATGTGACCCATATTTAAACATCTTTCGCGGGGTCATCCCGCCACTTGGCGGGACATTGGATCTTTCACCAATACTCGCATTTCTTGTGTTGAACGCGTTAACCAGTACCGCGTCTGCACTTCCTGCTGAGCTTCCAACCAATGAATCATCTCAAAAAGGCCCGTTAACTCAAACGGGCCCGAATTTTCATACATCAATATCTCATTTTACTTCGGCCCAAAAGAAATGGATGAAAAGATTCAATGCAAAGAGGTCAACGGGTTCGGACGTTGATGAGTGAATCACGGATAAACCGGTCAACAACCAATGTATCGAGGTGATTATTTTTATTATTTAAATTAAGATAGTCTTTCTAGTGTTGTATGAATTTTTGTAATTTGAGAAGATGGAAATTATATATGGGTTCATGCATATGATTAGATACCATGTTTGTAATATACATAATATTTATTAGAAACAACATAATATTTGTTAACCAATGGGTATATTATTTATTTTGAACATGTCACAAATTTTGAATAAAACTCTTGATGTCATTCATCACATTCACATCTCTACATGATCATGTCATGTCATTGAAATGCGGTTTAAACTTGAATGATTCTTCATTAGCATTTTTATTTTGATTGTGTTTACAAGTTACAAATTGTTATAATAGTTGATACAGCTACTTAACTAACCCTTGTAACTAAATTCAACTAAATTGTAGATATTTATTTAGAATAAAACAAATACCAGTAGCAATTGAAGAAAATGGTTGTAGTTGTTTATTCAAATCTTTGGGTCCACCTTATTTAGTAGCAAATGATAGTGTGATATAACCGTTAGAAATCAGTTAGTGACGGCACGTGTGTCCTGATGTATTTAATGTTTAAACTTTTTTTAAGACCATTCAATGTTTAAATATTATGAAAAAAATGACGGGTAACGAGGGTGATTATAACATGTATAAAAACTAAAGTGAGATATGGTAATGTGGTATTGAGATGATAGAAAAAAGGATTGGAGGAAAAAGTGAGGATGAATATAACACAACCTTATGCATGTGATGATAACCAAACAATTTTATGCTTTTCTTTTAATGTTTTAATGTAATATATGATTTTATTGGTTTTAATATATAACAATTGGTACAAATCCAAGTATAGTAGCATATGAGTTTAGAGTGGTTTTTGAACCATCATGCTTGAACCGCTTGAAACCAATTTAACTCGAACCATACAAAACTAGTTAGATAGACAACACCAAACCAAACAAGTTTTTTACTTGTTCACCTCCCTCTACGAAAAACTGGTTCCTCCATCAAGAACCAGTTTTTGACCTTGGTTGACCCAAATGAAAACTAGACTCGAACCTGTTTGTACACCTCCACTTAGAATTCTCACTTGGTTAGCTCTACCAATCCAATATTAGGTTGTCTAGATGTTAAAAAGAGAATTTTAATAAAATTGTGTTTCTCTTGTTCTTTTGATATGCAAGTATGCAACTCGCCCATCAAACAGTCAAAGAACCCACTAAACAAACAAACAAACCTACCCTATGAAAATCCAATATAGTCAAAGAACCCACTAAACTCTTGAAATTCAATAAGATATATTTTTTAACACTAATGTATGTGACATGCAATAATGTTATTTAGTTATGATATATATGAAATATATATGAATCTACAATTGGACGCTAGTGTGTGAGTTAAAGTTTATTCATATTATATAAATTTAAAAAGTATGAGATTTGACATTGATTTCAAGCTGCTTTTTTTTCACATGGGAGAAAAAGGAGATGCTGTTTTCTTTGTATTTGTGGATGGAAGGAATGAGAAAGGTGATAAAATTTTCAATTATATGACATGACCCATACCATTATTACATATGTGAAATAATGTTATTCAAATGTAGTATCTTCTAGTGTTAAATCATTGAAAAATAAAAATGTATATCTTTGGGAATATTGTGTTAAAGATCTACAAGTAATTGTTATCCTATCCTACCCTAAAAAGGTATCTAAAATATAACAAATAACTAAGGATGACTCTTTTGGCAAAGATTGCTTATGTTAGCATTTACATAGTTCCACATACCAATACTGTTATTAGTAGAGGTGAACCTATCGATCGACAAACAGTTAATCGGTTTGGAATAATCGAACCGGTTAACCAACCAACGCTATCTCAATTAGTTTTAACTATAACCAGTTTGGTTAATAACTAATTTTTAAAACCCCAAAACCCTAATCGATCTAATGACCGAACTGGTAGCCCGTAAATATCCGAATGTTTTAAAGGAAAAAACACATATAACACATGTAACAATGCAACACATCTCAAATGAACAATTCGAGTCATACAACACACCATAAAACACATTACAACATTAAAATTCATACAATGCATCACATCATAGGAAAATCAAAATCAACCATGATAACAAGTAACCATGTGATGTGATTCTATTAATATTGCTTCAAAAGTGACTTGCAAATCTTGGATATCATAGATGGAAGCTTCTATCTTCTAAATTGTCTCCATAACAAAATGCAAAATTCAAACCATGACATACTTCCATTAATATGCATATATGGATGCTTCATGTTATATAGTGCAGAAGATTCTGAATGCAAAAAACTGCTTCAAAATACATAATCAAATCTGCAAGTTAAAAAAGGAATGTGAAGTTTGTCAAAATGTGATTATAAAGTTTACATCACAATTCACATCAACAATAATATAATTTTCTTAATAAACAAAGATTCGGAGGTTGCCATATACACTTTAAGCTAAAACTTCAACCCATTTCTAGCAATTTTTAATAATATTCACATTTGACGCGTTAGTACATACACAAGTAAACAGGTGAAAATTGCGACCTTTGTTAAACAAATGTTCACTTTGGGAAATGTTTTTAGATAAAAAAATATTTATATACCCATTGTAATTGTCACAAGATTCTCCCTATTGATGGTATCTTAGATCTTGACTAAAGGTCAAAACACTTTTATTAAACTACAAGTTAAATTAAAAGTTAAGGTTTTTTATATCATAAATAGTGAAGAAAGATGAGACCTTTAAACTAGGGCTGTAAACGAACCGAACGAACACGAACGAGCCTTGTTCATGTTCGTTCGTTAAGCTGTTCAACTTGTTCACGAACGGTTCACGAACGCTTACCGAACGGAAATTCTTGTTCATGTTCGTTCATTATGTGTTCACGAACGGTTCACGAACGCAAACGAACGAACGCGACCTTTGTTC
>WOUH02000002.1:8497874-8507978 GCA_009936405.2 Stevia rebaudiana | reverse complement strand
TTAGGTTAGAATACAATGATAATATAAAACTCATATAATCATCGTGTTACAAATGGCGTATTGCCAGAATAAGTATAATCAAAGGTTAGTTACCTGTTCAACTGCCGGAAAACGGCCAGTTGTTACAAATGTAGATGTGATATTGAACGACGTTTGGTCCATCATCATTACCCAAGTTCGAGCTCATCTGCGACGGAATTTCGACCGTCCTAATTGTTTGACGCTCCAAAGTCCAGACCATGCTCTAACCTGAGACCAACCCATAAGAAAACCGTCTACCCTGTCGTGACAAAGATTCATACTCAAGACCTCCCAAGTAAAAAGTCAAGAGAGTGACGTTGGGCTGTAAATCTTTTTACATGTTTCATAATTAAATTAATGTGGAAGTAATATGAGTATTGCCTATGTATTTTATCAAATTTTCTACTGAAATTACAAGTTTTATAATTGCATAATTATAATTTTAGCTAGGATTTGATTGTGTCTCTTTTCTCATTGTTCATGTGTCTTCATTGGATTATAACCCAGTGTGACATTATTTTAATTAAATCAATCAACATATTCGGTTCTAGTGTTTATAATCAAATGAAACATGTAATACTAATCATATGCTTTTCAGAGACACGATGCCCTGCTTAGCATAGATATCTAAGTTGATTAGTTTCTGTCATTTGAATTTTGATCATATAAAACATCACCTCATAGCATAGTTTAAATATTCACTCTTATTTCAACCACTATGAAAACTACTCTTATGTTTTATAATGTTTCTGCTCTAATTCCCTTCGTAAAAACCTTTTACCTACATATAACGATTTAGCCGAAGTAACTAATATGACTTGTATAATCTATTAATCTATTGTTAAAAAATTTTCAAAAATAGTTTTGTTTTTGAATGCGATATATTGATACTATGCAAATAATACTCCACCAAAAGGTTAAACGGATAAGAGGCTCACGATAGAGAATCCCTCCCGCGAAAATTGAGAGAACGAGATGGCGACAACAACCACCAATGCGCAATTTAGCACCAGCCACTTCAACTCGAGGTCTCGCTGGCAGAGTGTGCCGGAGTTAACGCCGGTGAGAAAACTGAGAGCTTTGACCGTAAGGTGCGTAGTGTTCCCCCATGAACACCGTCAAAGTAGACGATTGGTCTCCATTTCTCTCGTTCTCTTTCACTGTTTATCTATCCCTAAAGGTACGCAACATCTGATTACTAATTTGTACACTTGTTTAATCAATTTGCATCATACTATTCGATACTAGAGAGATTGATCATCGAGATAATCGAGTAACATTCTGAATTGAGGTCCTTTAGTTGCATTATGGCCGGAGTTACTTATTATCCTGAACTAAGATGTGATTTTTTATTTGATCTCGATTTTGAATTTGTTTATGGATGCAGATGCTGTTGCAGGCAGCCCGTTTGATAAGTACGTGAAAAGGTACATGATTTTGACTTTGGTCAAATACCTTAAATCTGTAATCTGAAGCAAATTGCAATATTACACAAATAAGGGTTGTTTGGTGTTTGATGTTTGATGTTTTAGTTATATCCAACTTCAAATTAATCTCACAAACAAATCTATCATGTTATTTGTGTAGTTGCAGAATATATTTTTAGGTTTCTTTATTGTATGCAATTCAATCATTTTTTTTTTGTTGTTAATCATTTCTCTAAATTGTGTCAACTAGAAAAAAACTTGAACCATTGGAGGCTTATGTACCGGCTATAATCTTGACAGAAATGCAGATTAAAGAATTAGGTAACCTTTTTTTATTTACTACCTTCGATTCCAAAAATTCGTAGCAATTTCCATTATGTTAATTAACCAATTTATATCTTCATAGTTTCATCATAACAAATTCTTAGCTTTACCGAGTCTACTCAACAATTTTTCCCCATTTTATCATTTTAAAAATCATAATTTTAAACATTTGACTTGTTGTATAACACTCAAGTTTTAGTTTGATTTTGGATTATACTGATATTACACGAATATTTTTTATATAATTTTTTTTGTACATTTTATAGGTAAAACACTGGAAACAGACCAGCCTCAATACGCTGCATGTAGGAGTCTATTACGCGCGGGCCCCGCAGCATCACTACGTATGAACATTCGAGCAGTAAGTCAAGATATTTGTGAATCTTATAAAGAATTTAGCAAATAAATTTAAATAATTCGTAAACAATATATGTATTTATACAAGCATTCATATTCAGGTAGCACAATATGCAAATGAAGTTGGCAATGATCAAAATGCCTCCAATGATGTGGATCAATGTCTCAGGTACCAATTTTGTCATAAATTATTAAATTTAGTAATTTATATATGAAAATTGTAACTATTGTTTTATCAATATTTTCTGGATTAACGCGTGTCTTCATTAAAGAGCTTTGGAAGAACTCGACTCACTGTTGCTACATGCATCAAGAAATGAACCGGGAGCTTCAGTCAAGTCAATGAAGTCAAACATCGGCATAGCTGTCAACGCGTTAAACAGGTTTTTTTTTCTCAAAATATGCATTGGAATCGATACATGATTATTTGTTCTCGAGTTAATTACACAGATGGTCCCTGTTGTTTTCGAAAAGTATCAGGTTTGGGTTTTATGCTTTCAGTTTTGGAAAGAGTTTGGATCTTATAAAAGCTAACTTCCGTTAAGATTTTTGTTAATTTAAAGTGAAATGACCAATATACCCTTTTGACATTCACAATTTTGTAAAGAGTTTGGGTCTTATAAAGGCTAACTTCCATGAACTTTTCCGTTAATTTAGATTGAAATGACCAAAATACCATTTGACTTTACTATTTAAAATATCAAATGTCAAAGGGTATTTAGATTTGTGTTAAATTAAAGTGAAATGACCAAAATACCCTTTTGACATTCACAATTTTGTAACGAGTTTAGGTCTTATAAAGGCTAACTTACATGAACTTTTCCGTTAATTTAGAGTGAAATGACCGAAATACCCTTTGACTTTTACTATTTAAAGTATCAAATGTCAAAGGGTATTTTGGTCATTCCACCCTAATTTAACAAAAGTTTCTTAATTCCCAAACTTGTTACTAAACTTGAAAGCTTAAAACCCAAACCAGTTGCTTTAAAGTTTAAACTTTTAGTACCCAAATCTGTTATTTTTCACAAACCACACTGACCATCTTCGTAAATAATTTTTTCTTTTATATTCAATTCAAGATGCAACCGAATTTGACATTTTTTTTTTAAATGCAGCTTGCTTCAAACTGTACCAACTGATGTATTGAAAAAGGGAAAAGCTATAGCTGATGCATATAACACACCTGAAGAAGATTATCAACCAGAAAACATCGATCCGAATTTGAAGCAGTTGGAATCGATACTGTGATGATGTCATCTGTCTGTTATATGTATATGATTACAGCACCGTATTTTTGTAATTACAGTTGGTAACAAAACTGTTATGAGGCGATATAGGTAAAATATATGTAACTGTAATGTCACACTTAAAAAGATATGTTGATTATATGTTTCTACTTTCATGATAATATTGTCATTCATGTTAGTCAAATGTTATATTGATGTTGAATTTCTTTATCTTGAAAGATCTGGTATCTTTTCAATATTTCTTGCTAACGTTGCAGATTTTTATATTTTTTTTATAGCAAATTAGCAATACCAGTATAGATTCATGTGACTAATTATAAAGTAATGTGTGTGAGAAATTCTGTTAAGATTTGCAATCATTCACTTTTCGTTCTCCATTTAGACTGATTAAAACCAAAGCCGAAGTTTAATCTGGTTCGGTTTTTACATAATTTGTTAAAGTGGTTAACACCCAACTAAAACTGTACGGGACCATGAACAAACGTAAGTCACATATGTTAACTACAATGGTCGTGAACGCGTTTATCGTATCCAACAAACATACAAACACAAAAAAGTTCATTGAGTAAGATGTCACTTTTATTTGTAGTTGATGACGTAATTAAGCTGACTCAATACAGTAACTTAGGAAAAGATAAATAGCACATGCTAAGTGGATATAAATTATAGTTAATTTGTAATGACAACAAAGTCGCTTTGGCCGAGTGGTTAAGGCGTGTGCCTGCTAAGTACATGGGGTTTCCCCGCGAGAGTTCGAATCTCTCAGGCGACGCTATTTTTATGATTTTAATCGTTTAATTTTTTCACATGGTTTCATTTTAAGTGGAATAACTAAGTTATCTTAACAGAATCAGTTTGAATCTAATAAAAGTCTTAATTATCTACCTTTATTAAATCACTATCTTAAAATTCGTGTATTACACGAGGTTATATAATCAACATTTAAAAATTTATTATTGTATCATTTCATATATATATATATATATTAACTTACTATGTTGTCAACACTTAAAAAAATTAAATGTTGACACTTTTATTACTATAAATTATTCTTTGAGATTTTAAAAATATTAATTAGGAATTTTTTAAATATAAGTTCCTTAAATTTAGTTGATAATTATACAAATTAAGAAACGTCAAAACTGAAATTTAAATAAAGTAAGTGCAGTTTTCCTCTCTGAGATTTTAAGACTTAAACGGTTTTAGTCCACCCTTAATAGTTTTCGTTCATAACATTTCAAGTCTTAATAATTTTCGTTATTAAACCTTCAACATAAAACTGTTAAAACTTTAAACGTTAGGAACGAAAACTGCCAAGACTTGAAACGTTAGGGCGAAAAATGTTAAATCTTGAAACGTTAGGGACGAAAACTTTTAAGACTTAAAACGTTAGGGGTGAAAGATATTAAGACTTGGAATGTTAAAGATGAAACGTTGGAGACCGTTTCTGTTAACGGTGGACTGAAACTTTTAAGTATTGCAAACTGAATGGATAAAAAATGTAGTTTACTTTTTTAAATATATAAGACAAATAATTAATTAGATAATAATAAAATTAAATATATTTTATAATTTAAGATTATATAAAAAGTATTAAAGAAATCAAAATATTAATTTAAATGATAGAAAGCCTTTAAAAAATTAAGAAAATGTAATTTGGCATTAAAGGGACATTCCAAGGGAAGAAAGTTATTTTCATTTCAAGTCACTTAGCATTTATAGACAAATTTTATAGTGAATAATCTTTTTCAGTTCTCAACCGCCACTCATCCATTTGATCTCGAATCAATGTGTACATTTTAAGGTCGTTTTGCCTTCGCCGAAAATCGATTTTCATTGAATGTTATCTGACCTCTTCTTCTATATCACTCTGACATTTTAAGGTCGTTAAAGGCACACCAAAATAGATTTTGGCACACCCCGTATAGGGCTCAATACGAGGGGCATACGACTCTAGTCTAATAAATGCCCTAAAATCGGATGTTTGATCTTAGAAGTCGATTGAATCCCTTTCAAATGTTAATCTATTCAGGTTATGTTATGGTTTTTGTTAATCGAACACATGAATCTGGTTTCTTGTCATGTGGATTATGCCCATAGTTGTGCCTCTGTTATTGTTGGTCTATTGATCTATATGATTTATCATTGATCTATATATGCTCTTTGTTTTGATTAATATCTTATATGCTATTGTTTGATCGTTTTAGTTAATTACATACTTTTGGGGGCTTAGGGTTTATATTGTGAGTTGTAAGATGGTTTTCAATGAGTATTTTAGTTAATATGTGACCCTTTTAGCATCAAAATGATTGATATTTTTATTGAATTCACATTTTGTCAACAAAATCAGTGAAAGGAATGTCCTGAATTTTAATGTTTTTGCTGGAACTGTGCGTTTATAGAAATTATTTTAATATGAACTCTTAGATTCATATTACCCAGTACTAGCATATACTCTTTTATACATGTGTAGAAACAAGAAAAATGATATGATAGATAGATGTTCAAAGGCACATTATAATTATATGTTTAGATACGTTGCCTGAGATTGTTAGCACAAATTAAACTTGAACTTGCTAAAGCAATAAAGTGGGTTGGATTGATGCTATGTTGATGTGATAAAATTTAGTTTATACTTATTAGAAACAACTTAAGCATGATGGTAATGATGGAATTTAGCTGAACTTTGGATATGGAAGACACTTTTCAATACATAGCTTTATGGCATCATTAAACATCCTGAGGCCCCCTTTGTTATGTCATATATCTAATGTTGATTAACTAATGTAGGTTGATCTTACAACAAGTGGATTGGACGAATTCTGAAATGAGTGTTTAGGATTAAACAAACATCAAGATGAATGTAGAGAGATTCTGAGGTCCATCCCATCTTTGTTTATTGCACACAGGTAGCTTTGAAATGATGAGAAGATGAAAATCAAATAAAACCATTTTTTTGACTCAACTATATTTTTTATTGATCATAGATCTGTGCAGAAACAAAAAAATGAATTTGAAGTTATAAAGGCCTTTCTAATGGATAGAGTCTGAAGGTTTTTGTAAGAAATTATAGTCGTTTACATGGATTATACGTTTGTAGCCTACCAAAATCATTTGTAATAACACTCTATTGTGTATTGTATTACCGTGTTACATTGTTACATTCATAGTAAGTCTGTAAAAGGATTGCCCCGCCGCAACGCGCGGGGGAACTTACTAGTTGGAAAACTAATTTAAACTAGGTTCCATATGGTCTTCCAACGTTGTATAGTAACATAAAAGGAGATGATGATTCTGGAACCGGAGGGGGTGAAAATAGAATAAATTTAGAAAGGAAATAAATGTTACATATTGTACCATTTAGTCTTGGCATTGATACAAAAAAAAAAACTATACGGGTCGTATTGCCCTCTACGCCCCATACGACAGCAGCTAGACACTCGTGTCAGTGGTCAGCGAATGTTAGGGTCCTATACGTATAGGCCAATACGGGGCCGTATGGTGTGCAAATATACTTTTGGGTGTGTAGATAACCCCACCCTAAATCTTTAAGAGTTATTCATTAGAGAGAATCATTTGTTGGCTATTTGGCTGTTGAAAATTACAATATGTTAGGTACTTGGCTATATTTTAAGTTCCAATGAATATGCCGTCTAATCCTAAAACATTTAACTTGTTATATTCTATTATATATGATTGATAAACGATACTCCATCAGTTTTAGTTATAGTCATTAGTGATAATTTTTATATTATGAGGTACAATCAATATGTTTTAGTGATTCTTCGTTTACATCCTCATGTATAATCAAATATTTTTTATAGTAAGTTTTACTTGAACTACCCAGGGTGCATCCAAGTATCCAATCATGTTGATTCATTTGTGTTTTTGCTTAGTAATTTAGGTATGCAAATAATAATAACAATAATAAGGACTCGGTAACTAGGAAGCTTTGAAGGATCCAGATGTTAAGAAAGCTTTGTAGTTACTTTTGGTTTGGATGTTAATATCAAAAGCTGGATGTTATGTTATTTATATTTGTAATATGATAAAAAAAAAAACTAATGTTTATATAATGTTCTACGGTGTTATAAACGCGAGCTTGTTTATATTAGAATTAATCTATTTTCTCGTATGCAGCTTGTGTTTGATACTTTAAGAATCCCATATTTTATTTAATATTTAACTTTCTTTCATGCAATAAATTTTGTATACAGTTTCAAATGATGTCTTTTATATGAGCCAATCCATTTAACACACGTGTTATAAACTAGTAATATATAAAACAAACATTTTATAAAAATTTCTCCTTAATTGAATGAAATAAATGAATAATGAATAAAAGCTAAAAAAATTGATCAAATGTTGTCATTTCCTATGCCAAAAAATCCAGCTTTATTTTCTCGATAACATAAAATATTAATAAAACATAAGAGAAAACATAATGTCATGTTTATCCGAAAAGTCTCCATCTTCTTCGTTCTCTTCTTCTCATCTCAATCAATCAAACAATGTGAGTTCATTTTTCCTACATTTTAACCATAGAATGAAAGAGTGGTGTCAATCATATAATGTGTCATATTTTCATGGATCTTGTTATCCAATCAACAAACGGCTCATGGGTGGGTCCCCCAAGATCTCTTTTGACCAAATCTTCATGTAATCAAGCATTCAGAAAACACATTTACAAGTGATGACCATGGGTCTGGTAACGAGTTTAGAATAGACCGGTTAAATCTGGTGCATGTCAAAAAGGGATCTGACCAAAATAAGGTCGGGCCAAAACGGACCAATTAACAAAAAAAGTATCAAAATATCAACAACTTTCTGCAACATAAAGAAACAGCTTGGTGCACCAAGGAATTCATTTCTTGGGTCATGAATATTGTCAGTTAAAAAACAGCCCCAATAAGATAAGATAGATACTAACATGTAATCACAATAAACCTTAACATGTGATGACAATGCGCTTATAACATACAACAACTATGCAAGTGTGACAAAAGATAATATTGGTAGGGAGTCTAGCAAAACAAGCAAAGTTGGGTTTGGGTCATACTGGAAAAAAAAAATCAATTTGGTACGGGTCAAACGTGTTCTGACCAAGGAATAAAATGACCAAAAAAAAAATAGTCTAAAGTCTAAACATACCACAAGATAGAAGTTTCTGTAACTTGACAATCAAATCATTTCAAACCTTAGTCTAAATGAGAAAGTCAGTCTAGATGCTCCAAGAACAGTGACCTGCAATTAGAGAGCAACTCAATGTTTAACAAACTAAATTACCAAAAAAAAAAAAGTTTCATAGCCTAAAAATGGATGCGTTACCGGTTACCACCAGGCGCGTTTGATTGTAATGCTAACATAGCCGCCCCAAACACAGCTAACATACAAGTAATACCAATAATTTCACAATATATAAGTAGTTAAAATCATACATAAGAGTGGTTACCAGGACACTTGTGGGGCGTGATATAATCAATTAATTACATGATGGGACAGAAGGTAGTTAAAATCCAATCATTTCACAAAATATAAGTAGTTGAAATCATAGAGAAGAGTGGTTACCAGGGCCAGCAAATGACTTGTCATCTATGATAAACTCATGATGGGACAGAAGGTTATTAGTATTAGAGTCTAAGTAATAATAATGTTGGGTTTAATATGCTATAATGTTGATTTGAGATGTGAATCAACAAACATGGGTGATGATTCAGAAAGGAACAAATCAAATTGATGTTTACAGAAAAGATGATCGATCCATAGGGTCGTTTTACTACCAGATCAATCGATTTTGACCTAGTAGTAGAGGAAATATATATCCAATGCTAAAATTTACGATTTTTTATCTTTCTAAAACCAATGGACAGAATGTTGAAAACAAAAAATGCTTAAACTGGGGATTCATTCTATTTTTCTTTTTAATCTTATAGAGAAAAATATTAACTTAGAGCATACTATAAACAATTTTGGAGTTAATTAAGCAATCCTAATAGAATCAAGAAAACCCTAAAAAAAACTCAATTTTCTGATTAAAGTTTCCAATCCACTTCAACCTTACAAAGGCAATTCTAGATGTAAACCAAAGGCATTTGAATGCAATTTTAAGACCAATTTCTAAAAGATTAAAGGCATATCTATCATTCATAAAACATGATTTTCTCTGCCCATAAATCATAAAAAGCTACTGATTGATCCATAAAAAGATTAAACAGCTACTGAATATTCATGATTGATCAAACATCAAACAAATCAAAGAAAGCAAAACTTGTAAAAATTAACTTTGTAGTCGCCGGGTTAGAAAATAGCAGATGCTCCAAAACGATTTCTTTTTAACCGAATTTCGAAGGGTGACAATCGCCTAAATACAGGGGACTTCACATAAAGCTGAACGAAAATACACTTTGATTGCCATGGAATGTGTTAATAGGGTTTGAATCAAAGGAAGAAGTAGAGAAGATGTTCTATTCCAAAAAGATACGGTTTTTGTTTCTTTTCCAAAGCGTGATAAACATGTGAAAGAAACGCTGAGTACGAAAAATCCCTACAAGTGGCTTAGGGGCCGTTTAATGTAGCTGACCCGGCAGCTGACCGGACCGAGTCAGCCTATGCGGGTGTTTGATGATCGGCTGACCGAGCCCCTCTTTTTTTGCTGACCGGGACCTTCTTTTTTTTCCGGCTGACCCGTCTGACCCATCTGTTTGGGGTTCGAAACCAGGCGACGGCGA
>WOUH02000002.1:8462709-8474752 GCA_009936405.2 Stevia rebaudiana | reverse complement strand
TTCCATTTACAAAAATATGAAAAGGTTGACAATCCAATCTGATTAGAGTTGGAAAGAAAAGATTTAAATTGTGCCTTCAGTGAGTTAGATGAATCAAAATTAGTCGGTTGGTCTTTTGAATGTTGCAACCATTGTACCCGAATTTATGGAATGTTGTTCACAGTATTTGCATGGCATTTTGTCTATGCGAAACGGATATTGATGTCACAAAGTCAGTCGCCAACATGTAATGACCACACATACTATATAAACATCAATTAAATGTATATACTAACCCTTATATATTACCTGCAAGCTTTGAAAGCCTCAAAGGCCCAAGACCACCCGTTGACACACGGCAGAGAAGATTTCAGAAGAAAGCATGTCCTCCACAATGAAACAGAACAACAATCGCAGACCTGCAACACCCATACAAAATCACTTCAGGTTCATTTATTTCCGAGATCGATGTTTTTGTTTTATGTCTGCCATGGGCCATGTATGGACGTGCAAATCCAAAACCTTCTACTTGTTTTGGACTTATTTTGCTATCTAATCCATATCAAACCTGTTAGAACATATGTAATCACTTTTAGTTTTGCTACTAATTCTTAAAACGTCAGAGTTTTTTATTTCAACCATAGTGTAACAATTTCCTTCTATCTACTTCAATTTGTATCTAAAATTCATTAATTGAAGAATATAAATCTATTTCAAAGGTCACTCAATACACCAATGAATCCACTTTTTGACCCTCAAGTTGTGTGATGCAAGTTTAAATTTAAGTTTCCGTACTCTAATGTCATGAAATGCAATACCTAAACAGAAGATGCCAATATGAGATATAGGTCATAAATTACAACAGAGTATGACAGAAAGAGACAAGAAGTAATAGTGAAGCTATGGATTACAATTTCACTATGTCATATCATTGTTAGCTATCTTTGATTCTAGTACTTGGGAAATAATACATATACATGGGTTTCGTAAGGGTATTTTGGTTTTATGGAAATATGGAACCAAAACCGAAACAAATTATAAGAACATTATATTACTGAACAACAAATTAGCAACTGAATCTTACACCATCGAACTGACACCGATTGGTGGATTAGCTAACCCAATTATGCAACACCAAACTTAAGATCAACCATTTTAGCAACAAAATTAGTTAAATAACAAATCTAAATAGTTAGTTATTAACCCAGGCTACTATAATCAGTTGAAATTAGTAAAGATTAGTGTAAAATTAGTGTAAAAACAACAGTGATACCTAAATTGAACCCTTGCGATTGATGATAAACGTTGATCGATAAGTTGATTACCAGCTCTCATGTGAGCGACGAACGTTTTCGCTGTACAAAAAGCCCCATGCATTTTCACCGTGACTGATTCAATATGCATGTCGGAGTAGAAGAATAAGAGACATGTAAGTATGGAAGAATCAATCGATAAGCAAAGGGAGAAAGAAATCCAGTAGGGCTTACATGTATAGTCACATTTTTGACCCAATATTCTTTACTTACGCGAGTTCCAGTTCCACCACCATTGCCGCCTCGCCGGTAGGAGCTACTCCCGACACCACAATCAATCCTTTACCGCCTTCTTCTTGCTACTCCGATCGATGGCTGTCTCTCTAATTCTGGACACCAATCTCCTCCTCTCGTTACGTTACGTCTTCTCTCTCTTACCTCGCTGAAAAAAGGATCGACTGAAATGGGATCGAAGTAGATATCAGTGGGCACAAAAGTGGTTATTTCAAATTTACAAAAATACCCCGGATACTGTTCATAACGTTTGATTTTTAATAAACATATAATATATAAATATAAATGTGGTGAGTTGCAATTAATAGAGGGGTATTATCGGAAAATCAAAACCATTCGCACGCTCATTTCCCGTGAGTGCTGACAAATCCTTCATTTTGCTAAAAAGGTGGAATTTGAAAATCAAAACAAGTACTCAGTGGACCATGCCAAAGTCCAATCTTCCGGTAAAATTAGATCTTTTAGATATTTAAAATTCAAATGTGTTGATGTTCTACGAAATGCTATATAATGGGATTTTTTTTTGCAGAAATGTGCGAACTGAATAAATAGAATCCATGGCGTCAAAGATGAATGTCGACCATGATGCTTGCAAAATTAGTAAGAACAGAGGTAAATTAATATTCGTCTTAGCTTCTTTTATTCAAATTTGTTGTTAGGGTTTGGTTTGGAAATTAGATTTGGGGTTATTAGTCTGCATGCGTTATACTCATGTTTATGATGAGGTGTACTGTTCGTTTATTAGGTTCTGACAAAGCGCAATAATTTTGGTAAATAAAAATGTTGAAGACGAAGGTGTATTAGTGTACAAGTTAGTGGTACAGATTATTCATGACAAATGAGATGTTAGCATCTGATTCATAATTTTTTTTATGGTCATATTGTCCAAATTACTCATTAATTCTGTTTTATTACATTGAATTTTGCTGCAAATGATGCAATGATATGATTGTGAAAGCAAAAATGTTTGGTTAATGATATATTTTTGCTTACGCTTCTGATTGATTAAAGTTTACAATTGCTCATATACTTTAATCTATGTTGCTAAGTTTGTGTAGCTATATAAAACTTTTCAGGTTGTTCGTACCGTTTGTGTAATGGTGGTTTAAAATGTGTGTGTTAATAGCTAATTATTGTTGTTTTCTAGATTCTGGTATCTCAACTGGACCCAAAAAAAGAAGAGGTGTTTGTGACAAATCCAGGCAAAATGATAAATCATCAAATAAAATAGGAAACGAAAGGAACTAGTTGTCACCAACTCAGACGATGATTTTGTATCGCCTCCTACTAAAGGTATGGCTGACATAGATTATAGCATTTATTTCGACATTCATTAATGTAAAATGTGTTAACTTGATTTCGTATGTGTAGTCGGTATGTCAGGAGGGGAAATTTCTTTCATAGATATTACAAATGTAAGGAACAATCCAGCACAACTATGTAGTCTTGTTGATTGTTTAAATGAAAGACAGAAAGTGGTTTTTGAAGAAATGGGGTTTGGAAGTGTGTTGAGGTTTCAGATTGATAATGTTCCCACATGCTTGGGGAATTGGTTGGTGATTAATTATGACGATAAAAGCAACACTTTAAATATGGGTCCAAAGAAAATTAAGATAACACGTGAGTTAGTAAGAGATGTTCTTGGTATACCAATGGGAGAAAAAGAAGTAAAAGAGATTAAGAGACCTGTTTTTTCCGCACCTGTTGTAGGTGAGTTTAGGATGCAATTCGGACCAAAATCTCCGTTGCAGCCTGTGTCAAAAGTTATTAAAAAAATCAGTACAAGTGATGCATCGGGGAGACTATTCAAGTTGAACTTTTTGGTTGTATTCAACACAATCATTGGCGAGACTACAAAGGGGTCTACAGTGAATATGAGGTTTCTTTCGTCCCTTAAAAATGATGCTGACATTCCAAACATGGATTGGTGGTCTTATATTGTTAAATGTTTGAAAAGAACAAAAAAAACATGGAGCGGGTCAGAACATTATAATGGACCTCATGCTTTGTTGGCGGTATGTAACAAAAGTTGTATATGATAATTTTTAAGCATGTATGATTTGTTAGATAAGATCATAACGTTTAATATCCGAATTGTAACAGTTAGTATACGCTCATGAGAAAGGGAAATTAATTCTGTCAACACTACCAGCCATTCAACACTATGATTCGTTTGCACTTATGGAGCTTGAGGAGAACCTCCGTTTGAATAAGGATACATTCAATACTTACATAAAATATAAGAAGACCAAGATTGTTGAAAACGTGAAGGATAAAGACGGTAATGAAGGAGTTAACCAACATGCTGAAAATTGTGCAGACAAACTGGTTGTGTGTAGTTAAAGTAAAGGTAAGGTTTATACATTAGGTTATATTGTGTTGATTCCGACTGTTGTTATTCCTTATAATCATTGAAGGTGTGTTGCGCCCGAGCAATCGTTGTCAAATGGTGGAATATCATCATAATTCATACTCATCATTAAAGGATCCGTCAACTCCTGCAAAACCAAGGAATGAGCTGGTAAGTAGTAGATAATTAATAGTACATCTGTTGATTAAACTCAATAAGAAAAGAAAGGAAATCTTCAATAGATATTTTATATATGGGTGCGATATCGATTTATTTTAATTTAATACAAAAATGATTTCAACACAATGGCATATAATATGTTGAGACAAAAATATCAAAGAACATAAGAGGCTCTAAAAAAAAAATCAAAATTTACAGGTTCTAAAAAACAGCAAAATTTACATACACTGACTTAGTTTTATTTCAGGATTTTAAGTCTTTAATTAAGACGAAGGTAGCTGAGCTTGATGTGTTAATGCTAGAGGTTGAGGGTATTATAAAAGAAGCAATAAATAAGCATCCGAAAGATGATGAGATTAAAGAAAGCAATACGGGAGTGGAAGGTAAAGCTGACAAAAGGCTCTTGCCATAGAAATGAAGAAGCCCTCGAAAAAGGGGGATATCTTGATTCATCTCAATTCCATATAAGTTGTTCTATGATAGTATGATGCAAGAATTGGAGACAACTGTGTTCAGCAAAATAGATAGGGTTGAAAGTAACGAAAAGGGAAGATTTAGCAAAAAAACCCCGGTTAGCATGCCATCTTTTGACTTGATTTCTCAATTGACACCACTAAACCGACCAATCACTGGCGAGACACTACCAGAAAAAAAAACCACTTGTTAAATTAGAAAAAATCAGTACAAACACTAAAGTGGGCAACGAGTTAAATGCATTAGTGCTTGAAAACAAACGAAAAACCAAACAAGAACGGTGTGGTCGGAATATAAAGTTGCCAGACGTGATGCGCTCACCTTTTGTGCAAAAGAAAGTGATCATCATCACAAAGAGGTCTAGTCTTGAAGAAAACACTGCAGCCGCTGTCTTTACTGCAAACAAAGAACAATGGTAAAAATATAAAGAAATACAATATTGAATTATATTTTGAATAAATATTAAAAGTCTAACATGATAATTATCCGTATTTGTATGAAGGACCTTTTTTTTAAACTGTAAACGGAGCTGCTGCTGTGCCAAGAGCAACATTCGAGTCCCTTTACCCTGGTATTAGTGTACAAGTTAGTGTGGTGAACACCTGGACAACAGTACTAAACTCTGAAGACAAATAAATAAACAAAAATGATCCAACAAGGTTATTTTGTTCGTGTACTATGTTGGTAAGTACTAGGTAATATATCATAATAGCACAACTTATAATGAAGTTTATTTCTGAGTATCCTAAACTCATATGCACATGGTTGTTGAATTTGTAGGTGGCTTCAGATTACTCTGAAGGGGTTGAAGAAGCTCATAGAATCACAACTTTTACAGAAAACATGGAGCGTGTTTAAAGGATGCAGGTTTAGACTGCTTGTTGGGTATTGACCTACTGTTTATACCAATGTTGTTTTCTGAGCACTACTACGTCATGTGCTATAATCTAAAATCAGCACATGTTGAAGTTATTGACAACATCCGTGGGGATGTTGATTTTAACACAAGATATGCTTACCGTCCACAAATCATGGTATGAAACTAAAAAAATATTACACTACAATAATTTGAAAATATTAATTTAATGTTTAGTAATACATTGTTTATATTTTTAATTCTAGAAATCTACATTGTCAAGCTACTTGTTAATTGCAAGCCATCCAAAAGCATCTGCTCTTAAAACATGTTAACCAAAGATGCTTGTGTTGCCATGGAGTACTGTCAATAATAGTGTCGACTGTGGAGTCTTTGCCATGCGGCATATGGAGACGTACTTAGGGAAGCCAGTGAAGCAATGGAAATGTGGGCTAACTAAAGAATCCGATGTTCAGAAGTACCAACTAATTGACATGAGGATCAAGTACCTTGCAAAAATCCTTCTATCAAGCATCAACCTTTATAAGGATGCAGTTGTCGCAGAAGTGCGTCAATATGTGGCGCTTCCAACTAAATGAAGGAACAACTAAAAAATGGTGCATTTGAAAGGATTAAGGAAAGGGTATTAATAGCTTTCTAATTATGTTTTATGTTGGAGTTGTGAATCTGAAACCTTAGGGTGTTTTTTGCTTGTTGGTTCTCACAAGTTTGTTTTGTTTAAAAATTATGACATTTGGTATTCTAACTGTTGCTGGATTTTCTGTTTTACTGTTTATGATTATGGTGTTTAATGTATTGACCAGATTAATATTGGTTAATTATGGTGTTTATTTTTTTTCATTAGCACCTACCTTTTCAAGTGCCAAACGAATGGTTACATACATCATAAATGCTTAGCACATGTTAGCACATAACAGATAGCACAAAACAGTACCTTTGTATTACAGGAACCGGACTGTCGTTGTTTATTTCACTTTTTAATACAAGGGCAAGTGATTATGTTACATAGTATAGTTACAATAAGCAAAATTTTACACATTGCTATTAGGAACACAATTTAAACCAATAATAGTTAATGTCAGCACATAACAATACCTTTGGGTAAAAGCTTTCATTTTGAAACCTAATATTGCTCGTTTGTAGATTGTAAGTGTTGATGGTTATTGGGGTTAATACGTTTGATGTTGGGGTTAAAACAAACAATACATGTTAAACCAATTTAAACACATTGTTATTAGCAACACCATTTAAACCAACAATAGTTACTGCCAGCACATAACAATACCTTTGGGTAAGAAGCTTTCATTTTGAAACCCAATATTGCACGTTTGTAGATTGTAAGCGTTGATGTTTATTGGTGTTAATACGTTCGATGTTGGGGTTAAAACACACAATGTATGTTAAACCAATTTAATAACATTGTTATTAGCAACACAATTTAAACCAATAATAGTTATTGTCATCACATAACAATACATCAAATAAACAGGTTCTAAAAACATTATCCATAAATAAAATTTAAAGTAAAAAAAAAAAAACATCAAGAAAATGCTCCTTAATTTGGTACGTCTCCGGCATTTAACTGTGGGCAAGTACGCCTGTCGTGTCCCACTGAGGCACATATTTGACAACACCGTTGTCTTCTGGGAGGTTTGGTTGCAATTTGTTCCTGAATAGATATAAAACGTTTCCTTGACCCACAACCCTTAGTCCGAATACCAAGTGGACGACCTATGCTAGATTCTTCAGGCTGATTATATCCAAGCAAATTCGCAACCCTATCCTTATTGGGTATGGGTCGTGATTTACCACATGCTTCATCCACCTTAACAATTTCGCCTTTAAGTTGATCTCTGTATAAAACTAACTGATCCAGATTGTTAACTAAACGATTGATAATGTAGTCATTAGAAAACATTATGTCACGTACAACAGCAGTAACACCATCTACATTCTCGTTAGCATCCTCTCTGATATTAGTCACATGGTTAGACATGTTTGGATCAGCATCTCTAGTCCATCTCCTTGTGACATATTTTTTTGGGAACACCTTCACCTCACACAACCTCAGCACATAAAAAACATGGTGACACAGCAAACCAAATTGCTCAAACCTATTGCAACTACAGTTGACAGTCATATCCTCGTCTCTAAAAAGCACCTGATTTTCATAATAAACACATAATAACACAAAATAACATTCATAAGCAGTAGAATAACACAGAATAAGACAAATTTAGGTGAATATGGGAAATCAACAATTATAGCATTAATTTACCTCAGCTGATCCACCATTATCTAACTCCTTGATCCTAAACTTTGTAAAATCGCCAACTTCTTGAGAATGCACAGACGCACATTTGTTAACAGCATAGTAAATCTCCTCTTGAACATCATAAAATATGTTTCTAGTGTAAATTTCATTTGCTTCTCTTTCAAGCTCATAATTCGTAACCCAATTGGGTGTTTTCTCCCTTGTATCATGGTCATTTTTACGATGGTTATGTCGTTAGGCCTCAATTGCAGTTTCAAAATTAGTAAGGAATTCAACCGGTGTATGTCTACTATCCAGGAATTTTCCAAAAAAGTGATTTTCACTTTCAGACCGAGAAGTAGTTCTCATGAGACCAGACATGTGTTCATGACGATAATAGGTAGGTGTCCGGTCGGCTCTCAATGCATACATATCAGATAACCATTTGTTGGCGGTGAGGCTATATTCTCTAATAACCTCCATCCATTTACTTTCGAAATCACTAACATCAATGGAACCATTCCATACAATCTGACAAATTCGTTCTTTAAACTTTTTGTCCTTGCGTAAGTTAAGACCAACCTATTAACAAACAGAGACATACATAAAAAGATAAATAGATACAAGTAGAAATTAATCTTATGTAAGAAACACACAATACATGTTAATTAATATATGAAGACAGATTAACACATGTATATAAAAAAAGTCATAATTTTTAAATTAAGGCAACACATACTCGCACGTTAAAAAAATCAAACAAGAAAACACACATTACATGTTAATATAAAAAATGTTTTAAAAAATATGTAATTAACAAACATTACATTTTACTATATGAAGGCAGAATTAACACATGTATGAAATAACTTGATAAAAACACATTATTAATAGCAGCACAATTTAAGTCGCAATGGAATATTAAGGCAGCACATGTTAGCACATTAAGAGCAGATTGCATATAGACAACATAGAATGTAATAAAAAATGAAAATAAAAAATAAAAAATAGTAAAATTCATGTACTAAGGACAACACACAAAAGTTTATCACCTTAATAGCAACTTGTGCCACATACACAACCTATGTCTACTTGTAGGAAAAACCTCTTCAATAGCTTTTCGCATAGCAGGGTCATGATCTGTAACAACCACACGACGTTCACTACCGAATGATTCTTTGAACGATCCTAATAACCACTTGTATGAATCAGCAGTCTCTTTTGGTAGCAATGCAGCGCCAAGTGAGACATTACGATGGTGATTGTCAATGCCGGTAAATGGTACAAAAACCATGTCATACCTGTTATACAAAAAGTAAATTAATACTTTACTCCATCCAATAAAAAAAGTATGAAAACTCACTTGTTTGAACGAAAAGTTGAATCAAATGACACAACATCACCAAAGTTCATGTTGTTACGTTTCATTTCAGCATCAGCCCAGAATAGCCCAGCAAGTCAACCATTTTCATCGGTAAAATAATAACAAGAGAAGTCCGGAAAAAAATTCTTTCTTTCTCATTAGCCGACGAGCAATCATATCAGCATCATACTTGCCAATAAATAGATTTTTATCCCTCATAAAGTTCTTGCAGTCAACTGACGTCACACCAACTTCTTCAACCACCACAATGTGTCCTCATTATATTAAAAGCCTTCACTGGTCCAATATTCAATTTTGAAAGACTATATATAAGATTTTCTTGATTATAAGACAAGCTCCTAGCAGCACTTAGAAGATGATAATCACGAGAATCAACAAGTGGATGATTATGTTCTTCAAAAAAACCATAAACCTTGTAAGATTTATTTTCACATATCTGTAAACGGATACGTGCTTCACATCCTGTTCGAATCGAAGGAGATGCCTACATAATTTTTCCTTGCATGAAGGATCTTTATAACCACTAAGAGTATCAACTTTTCCATATGGTTTTTTACCTTCTTTGGAACACACCAAATACTTCAATGTAACAACACCTTTCTTTGTTATTTCAGTACTTTTACGTATAGTGAACCCACCCTTTTTGGCATAGCTCTCGTAAAAACTAATAGCATCATCTAAAGTATTAAAATTCATATCAATTTCAGGCCTAGTTGATAAAGGAACATCAGGTTTGTAGAACTTTTTTCCAGACCTAGGAGACATACGTTCAATCCCTGATGTTCTCCTTTCTTCATGAACATGAGGATCCATATCTAGTTTCATTAAAAAATAAAGAATCAATACATAGCATTCTTATAAAAAAATACTTACATAGTTATGATTGGATCATAAAATTATACATAAAATTTGAAAATTTAGCAACAAAAACAATACCTGGCCGGAACATTTTGATCTTCACGAGTACCATGCATTGCTTGCGTTTCTTGCATTCGAATCAAAAAAAGAAATATTTAACGAGTGGATTAAAACTATAAATCGAGAAAATTGGAAACAAAAACAATACCAGGAACATTTTAACCTAATCGAATACCACCAATATCTTGCGATTCTTGCATTCCATCGACTAATTCATCAACTCCTACATCAGTTGCTCGTGTTTCGGTTGCCATTGAAGTACAGTTAAGTGTTTTCGAAGATTCTGATGGAATTATGGACTCTATAATCATGAATGAAGGAAATGCGTACACTCTGAACTACTGACGAACTAACTTTCGATTTTGTTGCAAAATTACATAAATCATCCTTTAGATTCATATACATTTGCGTATTGCATCCCTTATGTTTCAAAAGCGCCAAAATCATCCTTTATAATTTCGTTTTCTTTCAGTTTTCGTCCTTTACACTAACTTATGTTGATAACTTCAATTACTTTTTTAAAATTGACAATTTTACCCTTAGCCTAAAAGGATCAAACCTGAAATTTAATGTAAATTTAAAGAACAAAAAGTGTAATTTACTCATTTTCTTTTTCATTTATTTTTTTTTTCATTTTTATTAATTTCACACTTTCTATTTTATATGCCATTTTAAAATTTAACAATTAATTAATTATTCTATTTAATAAAGTATAATTGTAAATGAAAAAATTCATTCTAGTAATTTTTTTTTCGGTTTTGTTATTACTTTTCTTATTTTTCTAAATATAAAACAAATCATTTACTTTTATAACGGCGTGAAAATGTCAAGTCGAGTTTATACATTAGTCGAGTCGAGTCAAGTTTTTATTCTATACAAAATTTACCATAGAATAATTTTTAATTATTATAATCATTTATATATTTATTATTTACGTTGATATAAAGTATATGTAAAATAAGATTAACTAAGAATATCTTGTTTAAAAGTTTTATTTGCTGTTAGAAATTTAGTTTTATTTGCTTTTAGAAATATAGGATCTTATATATGTACACATATATATATATATAAATATAATATATATATTTAATTCAATAAATGAATCGGCTAATTATATAAAATACTTGTTTACTGAACGATATCATCATAATTAACAAGAAAAGTAATTGATTTGTTTATGTTAGGGCTGTAATATTTCGGGTTAAATAGATATATTTAGGGATATTCCGAAATATTATATTCTTTCTACTGATAAGTTGAATAAAGCAATGCAGGTCAATATATTCCGGTATATCTCAGGATATTCGAGGATATTCAAAGTACATATACTTGGAGTATTTGGTTAGCGGTTACAAGGCATCTTTATCCACGACTAAAGGAACGTGGGAATTGTTTGAATAATTCCCGCAAATAGTGGATCTGGAGCTGATAGTTGAAGACGGAGTCAATCAGTGATAAGCAGAAGTTAATCCCGAATAATCTGGGATATTGAAATTGTTTACCGTTTTAATTTACTTGAATATAAAATATTCTCGATGGTCATAGGAACACACAACTGGCACGCAGCTTTTACTCCATTACTAACCTCTGTTTTGCAGCTTTCATTTGCGATCATTGTTTTTGTTTCACTTGCGATCAAGCACTTAGTTCATTTCGGCATACACTTTAGCTTATCACCATCGGTTTGTTTTACGTTTGGTAATTGCTTGATCTAATTAATAATACTGACTAGAAAAGTGATTTTTTGGTCACTTGTCCGAGGTTTTATGCCGGCAATCTGTAAGGATTAAGCGTTTTCCTCGTTAAAAATCCTTGTTCCCGTTCATTTGATTTACTTTGTATTTTTAGTTATCTCCAACGATACTTAGGGATATTTTTGAATATAAACACAGAATTGATCATATATTTGCTAAGTAAACGATACAAACACTTTGCCTCACATAATCTAATTTGGAATAACTAAAATTAATCTTAATTAATTTTTGACCAAAACAGTTTATATTGTAAAAAAAAGTAATAAGAAAACGGGAAAAAATATATTAAAAGGAATTTTGTTATTGACAATTATACTTTATTAAAT
>WOUH02000002.1:8428089-8440629 GCA_009936405.2 Stevia rebaudiana | reverse complement strand
TTGCAAAGGCGACTTAAATTGGACTATTAGACACCCAATCAATCTAATTAAGACAAACTAGACCTATGGACGAATTAGGAACCAATTACTATTACCTATTACTCTTATGTGATCAATTAGTAGCTGTATTTTAGCTGTTACAATCCAATTTCAATGAATCATTGTCCAAATCAATCATTAAACACAACTAAACATGCAATCAAGCATTACCTTGGCAACTATAACGAATTTAGCCTATCATTATCATGCAAAGAGTCAAAACAATCATATTATTAACCATAGTATTCGTGCAAACAGAAAAAGAATGTGAATCAAAGAGTCAATGATTAAAAGCGAAAGTCAACTATCTAAACTAACCGAATTAGCTTCCAAATAACCCCCAAGCTTCCAACTTGATTATCTCAGTAGTTAGAGCATCCAAAATCGACCAAAAAGTCTGAAGAGGTCGAACCCTTAAACAGAGGGATCGATCTCAATTTATATGATTTCAATTAGGGTTTCTCGGTCAAACAAGTCCCCCTCGTACCGCGCGGCGGCAGAGTTGAGTCTTGCGCGTACCGCCCCGGACAAAATAGTCGGGGTGGTCCGCGGGGTGTTTCTGGGGCGGAGCGCTACGCGCATAGGTCTTGTCTGGCTCGCGCGTATCGCACCTGACTGGCTTTTTAGCCTTTTCTTTTAAACTCCGTTCTTTCGTCGCGTTTCTCCTCGGGTGCTCGTTCCTTGTGCATTTAAGCTCCAGAACATTGTCTTTAACACGAACACCTGAGAAATACGAAGAAATTAAGTATATGGACGAAATGAACCTAAAACTATACAAAACTATACAATTAATTATAAAAATGACTATATTTACAACGAGAAATCTAATGTGTTTTACAACACATCAGGTGGTTATTAAATTAGTTAAATAACTACCTTGCTAGTTAACCGACATATATGTACCTACAAATACTCAAATATGTATTTATTTGCATGTGAGATTAATTGAATTATATTTTTTTATCTCGTGTTGACTTTTGTTGGTCAAATGGGCCTGCACTTTCATGTGTGGATCCCAAATATGTATCTAATTTCCGATTCTATCGATCCTTATGGTAATCAACATATACATGTTTTGTTATATGTTAGTGAGTGCTGTGAGCTTGAGAACTCCATTTCCCTCTTGTGTGACTGACTCACACTCACTCATCATACACATTGCCTCCATTGGTAGTTAGTCACTGTTTAAAATTCCCGAGTATTCGTAGAGTACTCCCCGAGTTCTTCCCCATAAGTAACTCACCGAGTCCTCGCTATAAACTATGATTGCTATAAACTAGGAAAATTTTCATAATTAGTTTTTATAACGGTATGTTAGAGAAAGAAACATGAGATATATATTATGTAAATCTTCATGTGATTTTAGATGTTTTTATATCGAAACTAAACTAAGACTACTAAAACCCCCAACAATAACCACCACTTGAAGACATCATCACCTAATTAAGAAGATCAAGATCCTGAAGATGCGCAAACAACCACATTACAGCAACTAGGTAAACTTACAAATAGATGAAGATAAAATCTCTACCAAAAAGAGGTTGTGATTACGCTCAAATAAATAATCACTAACTTTAACATTTCTTGATCCCTCTAACAAATTGCTCACACCTAAGCATTATTCTTTCTCTAATGGTATTCACATCAACTCATCTTAGATTTTATATGTTAAGTATTGACTAAAAACTTTTGTTTGATTAACGTCAACTAAAACCCTATCATATCAGACAAAGTTGTTATAAAGCATGTAAGTTCTAGACAATTACTTAAGAGATTAGCACTTGAAAATTAATTAATGAAGGTGAAGCATCCATAATTAACTTAAACTAATTATATTTTAGTTGGATATGACGTATGAACACTTATCTTGGTAAGTCTACCAAACTCCCCTAAATAAAGCAACTTTGTCCCCTACATGTCTAAAAGGTGGAGAGAACAAAAGGTTTTGGTGGATTAAAAAATGTACGCCTTTAACCTTCTTTTCTTAATTGACTTTGGTATATGGACGAAGCCAACAGTAGGTCTAAATAGTCTTCTCTTGTTGCCTAATTACTATTAATTTATTTGGTCAAATGGATGATGACAATGTGGCTTCCATATCCATCCTAATATTATATTACACCTAACTTTATAGTATAATTGAGTGGAGCTTGATTTTGTCTAATCTCAAGCTCAACTCACCTGGCTTAACGCGGTTGTAGTTCAAGCTCGGCTAATTTTGGGATATAATTCCAAAGCTTGAATTTAAACTCACTCTGGAATTGGTCCGATTTAGTTTATTATATAGGAAAATCACGTAATATTAATCAAAGTTTAAAAAAAATTCTAATTAGGTTATCATACAATTTTTTTTCAAATCGGGTCAATAAATTTTCAAATTGGATCATCATTGGATTTTGTTTGTTTCAAGAAAACAATGAAAGACAAGATGTGAAGAGTGAAAGTTCTAATATATATAATTTAAAAAAAACTACAATCCGCTTCACCATTCTATATTCATATATAAAAGAAGAAAATATTTCATAATTGAAAAAAATCCTGAAAAAAAAACATGATAAAACCCATAATTTAATAAAACATTAATGCTCATTTACTTGTTTAAAACACTTTTTAAATTTGAGTGACTTAAATGTAATATTTTTATAACTTAAAATACGTTTTTTTTAATTTGACTAACTTAATTAAAATACACAAAAAGCATGCTAGACCCCTGTTATATACCAATTTTTAATTACTTTATTCATATAGATTTACAGGGGATGTTCCAAATGATAAACACTCCCTCTGTGAGAAATAAAAAACCACCACTTAAATGTACTTAAATCATTTTTAATTTTTTTATACGTTATTATTTATTAAAAGGTTTGCACCATTAAATCACAAATTTTTTTATTATCTTTAATACGAGTATAATAAATTAATATTAAAAATGAAGAAACAGGAAACTAATATATTGATAATAAAAGCTTTCTATTTCACTTAGTATGGTATCACAATACAACTAATCTTCAAACTATAGACTTTTTGCTATATCTTTTCTGGAAATTCTGTCCCTTTTTTTCCTACTTGTGAATTCGGTATTTGTAGTTCATCTCCTTGGAGACTGTTCATGAGAAAAGCACATCAACCGTTGGTCTTTATTGATGGAGGATGTTTCTCAAATAAAAGCATATCAACAGTTGTAAGTCATTGATGAGGGATGTTTCTCAACGGTCCGGCCCTTCATTAATTCACGGGTCGCGGACCTACATAAATCCCCGGGTCGTGGGTCGGTTCGTTTTTAAGTTTCCCGGGTGGGTTTTATTTGTTTTACTTACTATCCTCTATACTTAATAATTAGTAAAAAAAATGAGAAAGCTTTAAGGTATTTGGTTGATTTATAGAAAGAAATTATTTCATAGTTCTTCTAAAGGGGAGATGTTGGATAGGTTTTTAAGTTTTGTGATAAGAAATAAAGTTTTGAGTTTTTTGTTTAAATGCAGTTATAGATTTTCGAGCTTGCAACCTTATGAAAGCTTAACTTTAGATTATCAACGAAGATATGAATGTTGTTTGATCATTCAAATTTCCTATGTTTATTGTTATAACTTTAATTATCGTTTTTAAAATAAGTTTTTTTTAATTGATAAACCATTCGGGCATATGAGCATTTTTTTTCCTTCTCGTCCCAGACACTTGAATCCTCAGGACCGTATCTGTTAGCTAGCCACCTAGGTAAGTAGCAAATGCCCCACCTAACAAAAGTTTAATCTGATACTATTTAATGAGTGGCCTTATATTGATTCTAGGTCTAAAACAAAAGATTACATTTCATAAATAATTTATATATTTATATAAATAATTATTTTATATGTAATATTATAATAAAAATACCCAAGGCATATAAATTATGTTAAATATATAAAAAAATATTTATTTATAAAAATATATAAAACCAAAAATAAAATATATAAATTAAATAATAAATAATAAACAAGCCACGAAAGTTGAGCTCGATTTTTGAAATTTTCTTCTCAAGTTGATAAGCTCGAGCATTAAATTGAACAAAAAATCCAAACGAGCCAAGCTCAAGGTCAACTCGGCTTGTTTACTCCCTTAAGTCTAAACCAAGATGAAAAAAATTTCAATATTGAGAAAATTACTAGATATTTTTTCATAGGAGACTAAATTGAGTTTTTAGAAACAAGTTAATGTATATATGTGTGAGCCTCGAGTAATAACTAAAATTGCTATAATTTTAACGTTCATTTACTTATTTTTGGAAAAGTAAAGTTAAGAGTTACGATAGATGGTTAATCAAGCAGGTCTCATCGGAAGCCATTTCTCTATCTTACGAGTTAGAGGCAAGGGCAGAGCTTTTTGAGGGCCTGGGGTGGCCTCGACCCCCGTCGTTTTTTTGGTACATAGTGTAAAATTCGAGATTTTAGTCCGAAATTTTTTACGTATGTAGCTCGGTCTCCCTTTATTTTTCCCAAAAAAACCCCGCCCCCTAAATATTTTTGTTCAAAGCTCCGCCACTGGGTAGGTAAGGATGTCTATATCTACCTCCTCATACTCTACTTTTAAGTGAGATCGATATACTAAGTATAGTGATGATGAAGTTAATGGCTCTCGCAAATATATAATCTCTTTTATTTCTTAAAAAAACTATTTTAAACACAATTGACGATAACAAAAAGTGTATAATCTACTACCCACTACAAAGTACAAACCCAGAATTTGTTATTTGTACCATGCATACGCATGCAACTCATCACTTTCATTCTCAAAAAAACCAACTTATTTCCCTTTCAATTTAATGCATTCCAACCACACTTTTCAAAGTTTGTTGTTCATCATTTACTCTCCAACCTCCCCTTAAATTCACCTCCATATTCATCAAACCCTCTCGATCTTCATCTTCAACCAATCATGGTCCCCGCCGGAGAACAACACCTCCTGTCGACGGAGATCGTCAACCGCGGAATCGAATCCTCCGGTCCCGACGCCGGTTCCGTCACTTTCTCCGTCAGAGTTCGCCGTCGTTTGCCGGATTTCGTTCAGTCGGTTAATCTGAAATATGTGAAGCTTGGCTACCATTACTTGATCAACCACGGGATCTATTTGGCTACCTTGCCGGTGCTGGTTCTGGTGTTTGGTGCTCAGATCGGAAGTTTGAGCTGGAAGGAGATATGGTGGAAGCTCTGGAACACTACTGCCGGAAATGACTTCGCTACGGTTTTGGTGTTTTTCGTCGTCGTTGTTTTCACATTCTCGGTTTACTTCTTGTCTCGACCTCGATCGATCTATCTGATCGATTTCGCGTGCTTCAAACCGGGTGATGATTTGCAGGTTAGTTACTTAGTTGAATAAGATTAGTTAATTTATTGAAACTGACATTATCATGCATATTTGCAGGTGACAAAGGACAAATTCATCGAATTAGCTAGAAAATCCGGCAAATTCGACGAATCAAGTCTCGAATTTCAGAAGAAGATCCTCCAATCATCTGGAATCGGCGACGAAACGTATGTTCCGAAAGCGATAATGTCACCGGAAAACATCACGACGATGAAAGAAGGTCGAGCAGAGGCATCAATGGTGATATTCGGAGCCCTAGACGAGCTTTTCACCAAAACACGTGTCCGGCCAAAGGACGTCGGAGTTCTGGTGGTGAACTGCAGCATCTTCAACCCAACGCCGTCGCTATCCGCCATGATCATCAACCACTACAAAATGAGGGGAAACATTTTGAGCTTCAATTTGGGTGGGATGGGGTGTAGTGCCGGAATAATCGCCGTTGATTTGGCGTGTGATATGCTTCAGGCGAACCCTAATAATGTGGCCGTAGTTGTGAGCACGGAGATGGTGGGGTACAACTGGTATCCGGGGAAAGATCGGTCGATGCTCATCCCCAACTGTTACATGAGGATGGGTTGCTCCGCCGTGTTGCTGTCCAATCGCCGCCGTGACTACCGCCGTGCGAAGTATAGGCTTGAACACATTGTTCGTACACATAAGGGAGCTGATGATCGATACTTTAGGTAGTCATTTTCATTCCAATCGTTTTATTTTATGTTTTTTAAATCCAAAATCAAACCTTTAGTTTAAAACCAATCCAAAACTGAATTCGAAATTAGGTTTTGAATGAATAAACCAAATTCATTCTATGTAGGGAAATTCACAAAAATAACTCAATATAAGTTTTTGCCAAAATAACTATGTTGACTGGTAAAATTGGTGTCTGACAAGCTTTAGCTGGGCAAAATTTTTGCCAGCTTTTGTTGCGGGCAAAAATAGTTTCTGATGAGCTTCACACGGCACTACTCTAGGGGCTAGGGCCTAGCCGACAACTCCCGACAAAAATAGTGCCTTGAGACAAAAAAAAATTGCCAGCTGGTCCCGGCAAAAATAGTGTCTGATAAGCCTCACCTGACACTATCCTAGCCGACAGCAACTAGAAAAAATAGTGCCTTACGACAAACATTTTGCCTGCTTCTGGTCCCGTAAAAAATAGTGTTTGATGAGATTCACCCGACATTACCCTAGTTGGCAGCTCCCGAAAAAAATTGTGTCTGGTGCCTTTTTTTTTTTTTTTTTTTTTAACTACGTGACAGAATATGTTTGAATTAAATTGGATAAGATAGGAAAAAATTCTTGGTTATTTTGATAAAAAGTTGATTAAATGAGTCATTTTGATGATTTTTCCTTTATTTAGACAGTTTTTGTTAACCATCCTTTTATTAACATTTTTTATTTTATGTTATATGATTTAATTAAACACTTTCTCATTTGTCAATGGATTATAGTTTTTTATCTTATATAATATTATGAAGAAGATATCATATCTATGGTCTAATACGGTTATTTGTCATGTAATCCTCTTACAGGAGTGTGTATCAAGAGGAAGATGAACAAAGGTTCAAAGGGTTGAAGATGAGTAAAGATCTAGTTGAGATAGGTGGTGATGCACTCAAAACAAACATAACAACATTAGGTCCATTAGTGTTGCCATTTTCCGAACAACTACTTTTCTTTGCGACACTTACAAAAAGATACTTTTCTGGTAAAAAAAATGAAAAATATAGCAACACTGATAAAGTCAACGCTTCTAAGAGCTCAGATACTATGGCATCTTCTTCCAGTGGGACCAAACCTTACATCCCTGACTACAAACTAGCATTTGAGCACTTCTGTGTCCACGCCGCCAGTAAAACCGTGGTTAACGAGCTCCAACGTAACCTTAGCCTTAGTGATGTGAACATGGAGCCATCTAGAGCCACACTGCACCGTTTTGGGAACACCTCGAGTAGCAGTATCTGGTATGAGTTGGCATACCTCGAGGCAAAAGGACGAATCAAACGGGGTGATAGGGTTTGGCAATTGTCATTCGGGTCGGGTTTTAAATGCAATAGTGCAGTGTGGAAATCGGTTCGTAGTATTAAGAAACCTTCAAGTAACAACCCTTGGCTTGATTGTCTAGAGAGGTACCCTTTTGAGGCACTTTCTTGAAGTGATTAAATCCACCCTCAAAGTTTAATTTGTTACACTTTGATACCTTGTAAAATAAGAGGTTAAAAGATTCTTGCAAACTTCTCAATTTCTTACGATGTATCCATGATGTTACTACAATATATTTCGTGTTTTATCAATTTTATTTGGAATTTAATATGTTTAATGTTAAAGAATTTCTTCCGAGTATGAATTTCTTCCGTGGAGATCCAAACTCTTCAAAAATTCAATTCTTTTAGTTAATAAGGATTAACAAGAAAGTTTCTCGTGCTACACGTCGGGACTCGGAATTTAAACGATTGAGTTGATGATATTAGCACGGCTAAGCAAAAAAACGTGATTAAAAATATAAAATTAACACATGATGACATGATGTTAAGAGACTTGGTTGTAAGATCAAGAAACGTAGATTGGTGATGGAGCACTAAACATATATATAAAATACTAATAGAACCATAACTTTACGGTATAAGAATTTAAAGCAACAAATAGGTTGATGGAACAAGTTAATAAGAATAAGAAAAATAAAAGGGAAAAATAAGCAAAGAATTTGAAAGAGGTTGACGGGTATGACATGTCTAATGAAAAGGTTTGAGGACAAAGAAAAGGAGTATTAAACTATTAATTGAGGTTACAGTTTATGGTGTATATAATAAGAGCATTCACGTAGTAGCTTCTTTATTTTTCTTTCTGTGAGAGTTTCCTAAAACTTTTATGTTGTTTGCGAGTGAAGTAGTTAAGAGATTTTTTTTGCACATTCTATATATTCAGCTAAAAAATAGATGTAGATTTAAGTTGAGGAGATAAAAAATGTAATGATGTTGTTTTACAAATTTTATAAAGTTGTTATGAGTCAAAGAAAGAGAAAAAAAATAATGATAAATGTATAGAAAAATATTAATTAATTAAAAAAAAATATATTATATTATAGAAAAATATTATTTAATTGTGAGTCATAGAGATTTCCACAAAGTGAGTTTCCACTTGGATTGATGGGACGTGGTCGCCATGATTCAGCGATTCGCTTGTGGAATGCTGATATGTTCGCGATGATGAGGCTGGGTGATCGGGTATTCGTTGTTAAAAAAAAGAGTTATTATGTTGTAAGAGTCAAATAATTATAATACAAGACATTGGATGTCGGCTGAAATCAATCTTTGTGTTTGTGTTCTTGGGTGCTTGATTTCCAAAAGTTTAACTTGTTATTACTTCAAATCTTATCATTGTCTTAATTTTAACTATTAATTTTGTGAAACGGCCCAGAATATGTTTTCTATAAATGGAGGAACACCATTTATCTCGAATTACATATATTAGTATTAATCAAGTTTTTAGAATTTCGTCTTTAGTTGAAGAAAGCATTGTTTGTTGAAAATTTATGCTTTATATAGATGGTTGGTTGTGATTTTTAACTTAGACTTTACCCGAGTTACTATTTCCATCTTGAACTCAAATGGTGTTAGGAGACGTGCTTATAAACTCCCCCACATGGTTTTGTGCTTAAAAACTTTTATGAGTGTTAATTAGTTTGGTTTTTATTTGTTCAATTTATATGATCACTTGAAGGTTTTTTCTTTCAAACCGATCTAAAAGCAAATTCTACTTAGGTAATAGGTCATAAGCAATTTCATTATAGGATTTCCTGTTTTTGAAGCGACCGGTAACATCGAAGAGTTGCATCCATACCAGCTTGGACACCTCACATTTAACGATAACATCGAATGAGTCGTCTTCAAATTTCTCACAGGATGGGCACTTAACTGAGAGTAAACTTTTATTTTCTTGTGAACGGCAAAAAAAAATTATATTAATATCAAAGGTAGAATTACAAAGGAATAATAAAACCAACCGGTAATCTAGGAATTATTTGAAGTGAAGAAAATGAAAGTAAGAGGATAAAGACATAAGGTATAGAAATAAAGCTCATGCAAGAATGTATGAATGGCCGCTTTCATTAAATGCCAACGCTAAACTAACACTTCCACAATTTTGACATAAAGAAATTATCGAAGTCAACTCATCATAATTCGTCAAATGTTTGAACTAGATAATAACATTAAATGCGTTCCGATGAAAACAGGCATCATTTCTAGTAAGGAATTTATATCGATATGGAAGAAACGCAAATTAAAGGTTTCTATTCACATGTATTGCGCTTGTAATTTGTAAACAACATTAACTGTCGATTTTACAATCCTAAGCACGTTTTATGTTTTGTTTTTCAAGTGTAGGAGGTAATGAAGTATTTATAATTTACAAAAGTTTGGTTGTAACTAAAAGAATTGTCGTTTCCTAGTTTTGCTAGTTTTTTTGATAGAGACCGATTCGAGATGGTCAATCTCCTTAGACATTTGATAGAGATCGATTCGAGATGGTCAATCTCCCTAGATAACCCTTTCAGTGGGTGAGACTCCAAAGAACAAGAAAGACTAAACTTTTGCAACAATTTTCTCTATCTTTTTCATTACTCTCAACCTTCTTAAATACATGCAAAATACTAAACAAAATACATGGAAATAGTGGAAATCAACTAGTTGCTAAAATGAAGGAAAAGATGGACGTAGAGGTCCATGATTTGCGACTGGAATATGAAACCAAAATAACTACTAGAAACAAAAATAAACTAAATTAAGAAAACATAATGATAGTGGTAAACGTGGGTTGATGGGCACGGTGGGTGATCCGTATCAATTAAGGCAACCCATTAATGAGTACACAATTAAAAGATGATAAATTATGCACTAACCTGTGGACCACCAATTCCTTCTTTTCTCTCTTCAATAATCTTGCCACTAGAGTCAATTCTTTTCTTTATTATATCATGCCTCTGCAAGTTATAATATTAATAATACAAACTGATAAACATTGGCACGATAATGTCATTCAGTAATAAAAATATCGCGCATTTAACAAACATACAATATCAAGATGTTGCTCCCCACTGATATCCATTGCATCAAGACTGAGTAGTGTACATGAAACAGATGGAAATGTGATATCAAACTGCAATTAAAAGCATAACATATCAATGGTGGTCAAATTGAGTCTAAATCCACAAAGTATGAATGATCCTTACATTTATATGTATTTTTTCTCCTCTAGAAGTGTCTACTACAAGCTTTGTTTCAGTAACTGTATGAAGATATAATCCTGCAATTTGAAAATGCACCAAAACAATTAGATGTTATATTCAGGTGTCTAAGAAAACAGCAGTTTATTAAGTTGGAGATAATAACTAATAAGCAACATTCTAAATCGGACATGGTAATGTGTTCATTTGCCTGGATGAATTCACCACCAAAAATAATAAATAATAACACGAAAACAATTATCTATATTTCAGAGGAGTTCATGGAGCCTAAGGATGAAAGTTAAATGATTTTTAGGAGAAAATGTAGATGTGATTGCTGCATCGGAGAACAAAGTAAATCGGCAATAGATGTATTACAGATATCAAGATCGAAAAGCAAACAGTAGGTCAGATCAAACAATTGTGATATAGAAAATCGGGAACTTTACCGAGTTCAGAGAAAAAAAGAAGGAACATGGCGATGGAAGAGACGAGGGTTATAAGACCGCCGGAGAGCGTACGGCTGTAGAAATCCTCATTAATTTTAGGGTAAGCGTCCAAATTCCGAACTTTGTTAAAAACCCTCTGCATAATTCTCTACTGAAGCAACAAAAATTGATCTTGAACTCTCCACCTTTAACGATTCCTTCTTGTATCTACACTTCGATGAGTATTCTTCAATTGAAATCGAAATTGGTAGTGGACGGTGTAGAGAACGGCCGGACGACCGGCGGCGAAGAGAAGAAATCTAGACTGGTTTTAGTTCAACAAATCCAGGTCTAATTAAACGATATTTCTACCGTCATTCATCATCGGTTTCACCTGTAATTGCGTGTTTTTGGGTCAACGGTGGTCTACTTCTCGGGCTAATTACACATTTATGTTATAAGTAAATTTTTCTGAGAGCATTGAAAATATAAATAATCTCTATCTAATAAAACATTCTAAAAACTATCATACGGTATTTTCGAAATTTTATAATTATTTTGTTATTTAAATTAATTATATAAATATTTTAAATTCTTTTATACCTTTTATATTATTTTAAATTAAAAAATATATTTAAGTTTGTTATTATCGAATTAAGTATTTATCTTATATATTTAAAAATGTAAACTGCACTTTTTATCCATTAAGTTTGCAATACTTAACAGTTTCAGTCCATCATTAATAGAAACGGTTTCTGACGTGTCAAGTCTTATCAGTTTTCATCCCTAACGTTTCAAGTCTTAACAGTTTTCGTTCATAATGTTTCAAGTTTTAATAGTTTTCGTCCATAACGTTTCAAGTCTTAACAGTTTTCGTTACTAACGTTTTAGGTCTTAACGGTTTTTGTCCCTAACCTGTTAAGACTTGAAACGTTAATGACGAAAACTACTAAGAGTGGACTAAAAGCTGTTTAAATCTTGGAAATCTCGGAGAGGAAAACGCGGTTACTCTATTTAAATTTACATTTGGCGTTTCTTTAATTTGTATAATTATCAACTAAATTTAAGGAAATTTATATTTAAAAAGTTTCTAATAAATAATTTTAAAATCTCATAGCATAATTTATCGTCATAAAAGTGTCAAACATTTATTTTTTGAGTGTTCGCAACAAAATAACTTAATATATATGCAATGATTCAATGATAAAGTTTTAAGTATTAATTATGTAACGTCGTGAAAAACATGGTTTTAAAGCTAGTTTCATATATATCCCTACTAACCAATGATTCCTAGCTCAAATGGTTAGAAGGATGTGTGACTTGGTATAACAACCGGTCGTTTTCCGGCGGTCAACAGGCAATTTTCCGGCCTTTGACTATATGTATTCCGGCAGTACGCCATCCGTAACTCGATGATTATATAAATTTTATATTCTCATTGTATTCTTATACGTATTTTGATTCATTTGAGTGTAATCAGAATTTCAATTTGAGCGACGGTTTGAAAGTTAC
>WOUH02000002.1:8392495-8410060 GCA_009936405.2 Stevia rebaudiana | reverse complement strand
GGCGATTGCAAAATTTCACGGGGGACGTTCGGGATTTTAACCTATATATACCACTAAAAATTTTCGGTTCACGGTGGCGGCTGCACCCCCCACACCTCTATGTAGGTTCGCCCCTGATCCGAATCAATCCACCGTGTATATACAAAACTGAAATCGCTAACCTTAATCGACTAAATTTATATAATCACGATTTAATCCCTATGTATGTACTCGATCGAATCTCAGACCTTAGCCTTCTGCAACACCGAATTGAAGTTACGGGATGAAATTGAAGCATTCTTACACGACGACGAAGTAGAATCGACGACCAAATCGGAAAACATCGCCGCGAAATCATCAAACTCCAAATCTCCAATTCGACGCTCGTCTGCGTCCAAAACATTCAACAGTTTCTTGAAAGTAGCAACGTCGCATGGCAGAACAAGTCCGCCGGTGGTCTGGAACCCGAACTCTTCTTCCGCCTTGTTGAGTAACGAAACGAAAACATGTAGGTTAACAAACCGCGTCGGAATGACGAACCGCCGGCGTTCAGCGCCGACGTAAACTGCAAGTGAGCCTTCGGCGGAGATGCGACGGCGCCACCGTCGAACTACCTGTTTCAATCGGACGATTTGACTGATCTTGTTGTCGAACTTCATGATTGCAATATGAAAAACTGGAGTCGTGAAGTGATGGTGGTTAGAAACTTAGAAGAATGATGGTGAGTATGATGAAGGGAGTAAGTACTTATATATACTTCCACGTAACGAAATAATCGTGATTTAGACTCTATCTTTTTATATTTGAAAGTTTTAAGATTGTATTTCAAAGTTATTATGATACTGAACTCGGGTATTAACTTGTTATATCCTTATACTAAATTTGTTTTTTTTATACGATTAGGTGATAACATCAAATATTCAACCATTTACTAACATATTCTTTAGTTTTATTATGTACTAGATTAAACATGTGTTATATACAAGAATGAGTTTTTTATATAAAACATCATCTTTATTAATACTTCTATGACATAAACTAAAATGTAAATACAAGCAATGAGGTTATTGGTGGCTTGTTGGCTTGTTGTAGTGAAAGATCTTGACAAATTTTGCATGAGAAAAAAGACAAGGATTAAAGTTTGGGGGTACGTAATGGTATTTTATTATTTTTAATGGCTAACAATAGCTTAAACCTTTTAAGCTTGGTCTAAATAATTAGGCTTGATAGGATCATTATGTTAAGTTTAAAGAAAGTCTTACAATGGAATTAACATTATGTGAGAAGTGAGAAAAGCTTCAATGTTCGCAAGCGGTCCATGGGATGGTCGGTTGTCCAAGGGCAGCATGCTTCCAGCCTTTTGCTTGTCTTGTTAGTAATTTTTTTTAACAAAAAATAGTGTGGGCACTCGGTCTCATTCTGTCAAATAGATCAGTCTTCCACCTAACGAATCGCTGAAAGTGTGGCGACCTCACCCACCAACCCAGGAGGAAACCCACTTTGTGGGAAAACCTCATGGCTCACACAAGAGCAATTTTTTTTTTACTCAGGGTAAGACTCCAACATGAGACCTCCTATATTTAACAAGTACCCAGGGTACCATTGGAAAAAATGCCCCTAATTAGTAATTACTTGGCCTTGTCCAACATTTTTACTCACACTTGTAGCTCTTGAACTTATAAAAAATATCTAATGTAACTATCTTATATTCTTCCTATTCATTTGATGATATTTACAAATGTCAAAAGTTTAAAGATCAATACACACACATCATGTATCATGTTTAGTTGTACTTGTACTTGTACTTTATTCGGTACACTTGTTTACACACACATCATGTTTAGTGTTAAGAGGTGACCACAATATTGTGAAAAGTGAGATATTTATAAGAGAGTAAGTTGTTGTTGGCGTCCATGTGGTTTAACCAGGGCCGGTCCCGAGAAACATAAGAAATTATGGGGCCCGGGCCGAAGAAAGAAAAATGAGCCCTCTAAAAAAGAACTAAATAATTTATATATCAAAGATGTATAATACATTAATAATTATTATAAAAGTAACACTACTATTGCAACCTTTTTTAAGTTAAACATTTGCATTAGCTAAAGTTGCATTAGGCCTAATACGACTTTTTTGTTACTTTATGCAACTTTTTCCTTAATTGCAACTTTTTAGAATGCAACTCTTTGTAGAAAAAAGTTGCATTATGTAACAAAAAGGTTGCATTAGATCTAATACAATGCCACCTAATGCAACTTTTTGTGACAAAAAAAGTTGTAATATGCTTATTTTTTGTAGTGTAAACAAAACCAATATATTGTAACAAAACCATGTATTGTACAAACGTACTATGGAATTTGGTAAGGATTCAAGAAATAGGTGCTTATCCAAGTTTTATTGTAAATGATGGTTGTTGCTTTAAATCTTAATTGCCGATGATTCTGACGTTTATGTTGATAGCTTTTGTGATTTGTTATACAATATAACTTAATAAAAAACCAGGGCCCATTGGAGTTATTAATTTATAAGCTAAAAACTAGTTGAGTTTAAAATATTGTACGAGTAGTAAACTAATGAGTTTATTGACTTATTTTAAAATTTCTAATTAAATTTATGTTTTAATGAGTACAAACTAAATAAAATAGACCTTTATATAAATTCTTTTTACATATAAATATATGTATAAAAAAGGTAAAAATTATGGGTCCCTTAAATTTTGGGGCCCTGGGCGGTCGCCCACCTTGCCCACCCTTCCGGACCAGCCCTGGATTTCACCATACTATCCATTTGAGTCTAAAGTTTTTATTTTCATCTATTATGTGTCTGTAATTTGCATTTTGTATCCATTTGAGTTCAAAACACTAACAACGTTAGCTTTTTCCTGTTAAATTTTATTAAAAAGACTAAAATACCCTTAAGGATACAAAATATTTGAAAGTTCTAGCTAAAAACAAGACCATCTTAAAACTTCAAGGACTAAAACTGTAAATATCTTATTTTCTTCCCCCCAAAACCCACCCATGATTCGTCTTCCCTACGTACACCAGATTTTCTCTACCTTCTGTCTCACACACACTTTCTCTCTCACAGCAACGACAACACCACCAGCCGCCATCGCCGGCCAACAGGTGGCTGTCTCCGCCGCTGGCGCTATCACCACCACCATTTCAAACCCAAACTATCACCACTTCTAGATTTGTCATAAAGAATTGCTAAAACTCATAGATCTATGTTGAAATGAACCCTAACCGCCATTGGGCAGAGGGCAAATCACCAGAAATGAACCCAAACCACATCCGGCGAGTCTTCTGACGGTGGCTCGCATCTACAATAACGTAAAAGAAGATTCAATAAACCAATAGTTTATCAAATTTTTAGTTGTATTATGATTGGTTTTGATGGCTACCGCATCATACATGTAGGCACGATTAGGGTCGTCAACGATTGGGGAGAGGATCCCATCATAATCGAGAAACATTACGATTTGTTTCCTTTTTGAAGCACTGGTAATTTCGTCGAACACCTTCAATATGACATTTATTACTTAATCTTTTAATAAATTGTATATATCCAAACTTAATTCAATATATTCTATATTTCATACTATCTTTAGATAATTAATTAACATTTAAATTAAAAAAAACTTATCGATAATTTATGTTTCAATTTAATGTGGAGTATTAATAGATTATTGTCTATTAGTTAAGCATATTATAAATTTGTATATATCCAAACATAATATTCAATAGTTCATTATATATATAAATAATTAATTAACATTTAAATATAAAAAATTTGAAATAAATAAGAAAATGTCATGTAATATTTTTTAGAGTGTTTATTAGAATTTAGATGTAGATATTGATGTTAATCTTAATAATTAAGTAATTAACTAAAATCATCACCTATTTTTTTCTTTTACAATTAAATAATATATTTTTTTTATACTTTTATCATTGCTTTTCATTTATCTTCACTCACATCATTGTAAAAAAAAAAAAAGATGAACACTTTTGTATCAATTATGTGATAAACAAAAACTTTTTCTCTCTTATCAACTCATAGGTCACAACCAACCTCAATTTTTTTTTAGAAATCCACTTAATATACTAAAGCTCCTTTGAATGATGACTTCTAAATTTGTAATGTTTATGGGATTTGAGATCGACCTTCTTCCTCCACAATTACGACACCTCGTTAAGCCATATGACACAAACCTATACAAGACTTATCACTTGTCAAGCCACACTCAACTTTAAAGTTTTTGTATTTGTTTATTTGTACTAGTTGCCGGTACATAATTACTTTCTCAAATATAGAGAAATAGGTTTGTTATATAAGATCATAATTTTGGTTTAAAAGAATTAATTACTTCTTTTAATAATAGTTTATATACTATAAGTTATATTTATAAAATAAGTAGGTTATATACACGTGTATTATACGGTATTTTATAATGAAATAATATATAATTTTATAATGTTTACAACAATTCACATAAAATAATATTAATCCTACGTGACTATAAATATTAAGTGAAAACATTCATTCATATGGTATTGGTTTACTTTTACGTTTGAATAAAAAAGCATTAATTTTATTCTACAAAATTTTGTAAACAAAGATTGTGATAATTCGTAGTTTGCAAAAACCCGTTTATACGAAATGCAGTATTTAATTTCATTTGATGAAATTAACAAAAAAAAAAAAAAGAAATCTATTCAACAAAAAATAATCGCCATAAAAAAAATTTATCATATAAATTTTCAGAGATTTCGTGGGTTGCCGGCTTATATATATAAAAAAAATTTCGGTCGAAATCGCGAAATTTACACTACGCGCGAAAAAATCAGCGGTCGCCCGGACGACCCCAGACCCTAAGTAAAATTCGCCCCTGCATTGAACAAAATTAATCTTCAGAGTCTACGCATCCAACCAACTTTTCTAATTCTTCGTTTATGACTTATAGACTACGACAACTTTGCACCCTTCCTCATACGACAACGCAATCAACGATCAAATATTCCGCTCCTCAAGTGACCCAATTCCTTCACCCCTAGCTTTGCGGCCATCCATCCAACGTAACCCAATCATTCAATCACTGACTCGAGATCTGTTGAAGCCGAATTTTGAAGTCGCCCAACTGAATCCCATTACGGTTTCGAACATGTTCATGATTGAACTTTGATATATATATATATATATATAGGGTCAATCTCTATCTCAATTACCGTGGATTTATAATCTATTTTTATATATCAGGGCTCGTTTTTTAGATTCCTACATTATCACTTAAAACCTTGGAGCCAGCCCTCTCTCTCGTATTTTGATGTATACATTTACAATTTTTTCGAAAGGATACTCACAATTTTTATTACAAAGTTTGTCGACAATATGACTTGAACGCTAATATTATGCGACAGATAAATTATTCCAACCTTACTCTATGCTTTTAGAGAAAGAGAGAGAGAGAGATTCATTCAGATATAAACATATACATACACTTTTAGAGAGAGAAATATAGAGATTCAGATATATACATACAGATAGCTTTTTAGACAGAGAAAGTTTGCATCGAAGAATTATAGAGAGAGAAGGGGGCAAAGGTGCAGCATTTGGTCTCTGCAATACTCAGCAACTTCTCCTTTAAAAAAGTGTCTCCGGTCTTCATATTGTCCCCTTCCACCTTTTCCGGCAGTTTGTTTTATCAATATTATATTGATTTCAACTGTTCGTTTTCTGTTTCCGGCGAGTCTCGCCGGAAATTACAGCCGTGGTCTACTTTTAGGCGTTTTGTTCGAAGATCAGCTTTTTGCAGCTGGAAAACAAATCTGTATAGTCAAACATCTATTTGATCTGATTTAGAGTAAATGAGTCTCCGGTGACAGGAATCTCCGGTCGTTTACAATAACATAACGTCGGTCGGCGATTTGAACAACGAGCAATGAAGATGCCGGCGAACAGTTCCGGATCCACTTTAACATCGGCGAATCCAGTCGAAGGTCAGCTTAACATCTATTTTTAATTCTAGCAAATTCATTGCAATTTTCATACGACTTTATTATTATTTCATTGCGATTTCAATTGTTTATGTGAATTTTTCTAAATCTCCGATCGGTGAGATGTAAAAAGTGCGAAAGTTACTTTTCGATTAAATGACTTTATTTCGCTGTTGTGTTTACGAAGCAGGTGGAGAAAAAAACCGGCTAATAAATCAGGAGCTATGGCAAGCCTGTGCCGGACCTCTGGTCAACTTACCGGCTGCCGGAACACATGTCGTCTATTTCCCTCAAGGTCACAGCGAACAGGTTTTGAGTTTTCCTTACGCTCTTGTTATTTTTTTGTTTCTATCTTGCGCCGATATAGGCTAACGTGAACTGAATATTAAACAATTCTTAGCTTTCCATCACTTTCATTTACTAATTTAATTAGTAATTTCGGATTAGTTCTTATTTGAAGAAAATTCCTTCCGTCGGTATCCGTTAACAAAACCGTAAAGCAAGTCACTGTACAAGTTTCTATGCAAAACGTACAACTAGCTTAAGCGTATAAAAGTATACAACCGTCTCACAATGTTTGTGCAAACGGGCGGGGAAGAGAGATGACGTGGCAGTACAGGTGAAGCCGACTCGAGGTGGAAGCGACGAGACAGTATACTTTATTTATGTTTAGCAGTTGTACCGTACAACTATTTACTGCTAAAAATAGGGAGAGGAAAACAAGGGTGATATAAATTTTGGAATAATTGTACAAAGGGTAGTTGCTTATGGAATTTAAGTAATTATTATCATTACACGAAAATAATTCTCGATCGTAGTGTCGTACTATGGAATATAATCTCCAGCCAAAAGAAGGAAATAAAAAATTGACCTTATAGGTAAAAAAAGCGATGTCAACTTTGCATTGAAAGTAAAGTAAAATGTAGGGGTAATCAATAATCATCTAACTTTTAAAAAGTTTAATTAAAATAAAACTTTTTTTTATATTTTCTGATTTCATTTTCACATTAATAGTTCTATTTTGAGGATATCTATTAGAATAAAAATAATTAATACCGACAAACCTTTATAGATGGAGTCATTAAATGCTTCTTAAGTTAGATAAACCCCATGAATAAATGTATAAAATATTTTCTATAATGAACAGGTTAAGAGGAACCTGTGTTTTCAGATAAATAATTTAATCTTTATTAATAAATATGGATGGAGAAGTATAGTTAAATTAATGCTAGATCTGCTAAAATGCACATGGTATGGTGATGGTTGGTGAGATAGAACTATCTTCTCTGCAAGTTCCTTTTAGTCTTTACTACCATAGGTTCAGTTTATAAAAGTCTTGATTTCTTTTGGCTTTTTTTATGAAACAAAAAACTGCAGAAAATATTATAAGATATGATTTCTTCGGGACCCACTTTCCATTTCCTTCTAAAATACATTTTCCTGCACCGTCACGTTTCTCTTCTAGCTCAAATTACGGAATTGTTACTGATTATCATAATTTTTTGGTAGTTTTTTTTATTATTTTGGTTTTAAATTTTAGTTGAAGGGTATTTAGACTTGCTTAATTTTGGTCCATCATTGCATGTCAATTTTTCATTTAATTATGGTCCATAAGATTTTAAATATATTATATGTTGAACTGTCCAATTCGGTATATCAATCCATACGTCCTCCTAAATATTTTTATATTCAAAGGTCCATACTTTTTTATCATCGTAATCATAATTAATGTATTAAATACTTAACTAACAGTTTAAAATGTTGACACAAAAGTTACTTTTGTAGGGTAATCAAAATTCCATATTGTTTATGACCAACAAATTTTGATTTCAAAGTTTTGTGAGCAGTTAATATAATATATTATTTGGTTATGAAGTTCCAGCTAATAAATGAAAGGGGAAGTGTTTTGCCTATCATTACTTGACTCAATAATACTTTTTTATATTTTTTATAATTTTAAATTTTTTTTATATATTTTTTTTTATTTTTATATTTTTGTTTTCAGGTTGCTGCATCTATGAAGAAGGATGTAGATGCTCAAATTCCGAGCTATCCCAATCTGCAGTCAAAATTGTTCTGCATACTTCATAAAATCACATTGCATGTATGCCCTCTTTTAACTGTTTTATTATTTTAATCACAAGAAAATTTTCAACTTAATTTTTTTTAAAACCAATATTCTTGTGAAACTGCAAAAAGAAACAAATACATTCGGATTGGCAAAAGAGATCATTTAACAAAAAAAATTAACAGGTTTTTTTTTCTAATATTAACAGTCTTGGGTGTTAAATGATCTAATATTGACCCCAACAATTAAATTTTATTTCAGGCTGATACAGAAACAGATGAAGTATATGCGCAGATGACGCTCCAACCGGTTCCTACGGTATTGACCTGAATTAATTAATTATTCACTGGGCTCAAACTTACATTGTTGACTAAAATTATTAAATACATAATTGTTTGCATTTTTTGCAGTTTGATAGAGAAGCATTATTGAGATCTGACCTGTTAATGAAAGCACATAAACCACAAACAGAGTTTTTTTGCAAAACTTTAACAGCAAGTGATACCAGCACTCATGGAGGATTTTCTGTTCCGCGTCGTGCAGCTGAGAAAATCTTCCCACCTCTCGTACGTGAATGTTGTTTAAAAATAATCAGCTGGTTAAATACAATTACAGAAATTATATTATTTCAATATTAATTTAAATGTTTGAATAATATGATTTAGGATGTTTATGAATTAAAGATACTATTCAGAAGTAGTTAAGTAGGGTTGAAAATTTATTTTTATATGATAACAACTAATTTAATTTTTTTAACAGGATTTTAATATGCAACCTCCTGCACAAGAGCTTGTGGCAAGGGATTTACATGACAATGTATGGACATTTCGCCATATATATCGTGGTAAGTCCAGTTTGTTTTTTTCATAACATTAGCATTTGTAAATTGTAATAAAAAAAATATTCAACAAAATGAAACACAAATCATTCTTTAAAATTCAGGACAACCGAAACGTCACTTGCTCACGACTGGCTGGAGTCTCTTTGTTAGTGGAAAGAGGCTATTTGCAGGAGACTCTGTCTTGTTTATAAGGTAATTCCATTAACATATCAAAATCACTTTTTGCATGTAATATATCTCTCTCTCTCTCTCTCTCTCTATATATGTATATATATATATATAGACTTTGAAGCTTATAATCTATATAACAGGGATGAAAAACAACAGCTACTATTGGGTATCAGACGAGCTAACAGACAACCAGCAAATTTATCATCATCAGTATTATCGAGTGATAGTATGCATATTGGAGTATTAGCTGCTGCTGCACATGCAGCTGCAAACAACACCACCTTCACTGTCTTTTATAATCCAAGGTAAATACAAATTAACTTATTTTTTTTTCAAATTGCAACGTGTTACAGTTACATATTTGACTTTTTTGCATCATTACAAATCACTTGAGCAAAACCCAAATTTTAATCATTTTTGAAAATAGGGCAAGCCCATCAGAATTTGTGATTCCATTAGCCAAATACTACAAAGCAGTCTGCAGTAACCAAATATCTCTTGGCATGCGCTTCCGGATGATGTTTGAAACTGAAGAATCTGGAACAAGAAGGTAATAAAAAGTTTAATGTTGTATGTTTTTTTCATATATTTACTTGTTTTTTGTAAGTTGTGTAATTATTTACATAAAAAACGCATCACAGGTATATGGGTACGATTACTGGTATCAGTGATCTGGATGGTGTGAGATGGAAGAACTCTCAATGGCGTAACCTACAGGTATGTGTTTACGTGTGTATATGTGTGTGTATATATATGTATATCATATAATATCAGTTACTTACAAAGATGGTCCTTGTGGTTTGCATAAGTAACAAGTTTTGGTACTAAGGGTTTATAGTAATAGGTTTGGGTTTTATGCTTTCGTTTCTGTAACAAGTTTGGGTATTAAGGCTAACTTGCATTATATTTTTGTCAAATTAGCGTGAAATCACCAAAATACCCTTTGACTTTTTGAATAGTCAAAGTCAAAGGCATTTTAGTCATTTGACTCTAGTTTAATGGTAAAGTTAACGTAATTTAGCCTTAATACCCAAAAATTGAAAGTATAAAACCCAAACTTGTTACATTAAAGTTTAAACCATTATTACCAAAACCTGTTATTTTCCGCAAGTCATGGGACCATATGTGTATATAACTCTATAATATATTACTCATGTTGACATACCTTTGGTCAACCGAAGTGTTGACTATGATAATCATTTATGGTCTAAATTAGGTTGGTTGGGACGAAGCAACTGCTGGTGAAAGGCGTAACCGCGTATCGGTTTGGGAGATCGAGCCCGTTACTGCTCCTTTTTTCATCTGCCCGACCCCACCGTTTTACCAAACAAAACGACCACGACAAGGAATCTTAGGTGATGAGTCAGCAGATTTCGACAATATATTCAAACGAACAATGCCATGGCTCGGTGAAGACATGTCCATGAAGGATCCGGGCCTGAGTTTGGCCCAATGGATGAACATGCAACAAAACCCGACTCTCGCTAACCAAATCCAACCGGGTTATTTGAACTCATTTACGGGTCCTGTTTTGCAAAACTATGGTGGGCCACAAATGCTTAATCAGAATAGTATCCAGTTTAATGGTCATAATGGTCAACGGTCAACATCACAGATTGATCAGTTACAAAAGCTACCTCAACCCGCTACTACAAACCCGTTAGCCATGATGATGCAGCCACAACAGTTAACTGAGTTGACTCAGCAAACGGTTAGACAAAATTTGATCAATCAAACATTACCTCAGAATCAAGTTCAGTCACAGATTCAATCTCAAAATATTCTTCAACTTCAACAGCAACAACTACAACAACAATTGCAACTACAACAACAGCAGCAACAACAGCATCAACAGCAACAGCAGATGATGGTGGTCAGTCAAAGCCAAGTTCAAAGTCAAAGTCAAAGTCAAACTCAAAGTCAACAGAAACTTCCATTGTCATCCCAATATCCCGATCAACAATTTAGCCAAAAGCTACAGATACCTGAAAATCAGATTCAGCTTCTACAGAAGCTTCATCAGCAGCAACAATCACTTTCAGCACAGCAAGGTCAACATCCTCAAGATCAAAGCTTTACAAGGTCAATTTCAACTAGCCAAATGACCGAAACGCCCTCTCAACCACCCGTCACCTCACTACCTCAACAGATGTCAAGAAATAATAACGAAAATTCTTTCCGATTTTCACATCTTTCTCAGCAACCAAAGCTTCAACATGAGTTGTCAGGACAGACAACTGGGCCCACCTCAATGCCACCTAATCAGCTCTCAGCAAATAGCAGTAGTTTATTGACCGGAACCGGGAGTGATGACGGGCCATCATGTTCCACATCACCATCAACTAATAACTGCCCGAACGTGGGTCCCGCTATGATCAACGGTCGATCTTACCCGAGAACAACAACTGTGGTTGGTGAAGACATGATTCAGGCTTCTAATCATTTAATGAACACAAGTGGTTTGGAAACAATATCAGCAAACACAAACTTTGGTAAAGAATTGCAGCAAAAAGCTGACGTGAAACCTTCGGTAAACGTCTCAAAGATTCAAAATCAAGAATTCAAGATTCAAAATCAAGAATTTTTAGCTCCACGGACGTATTTGCAGAATCTTGGTGGACCCCAGATGGACTATCTTGACAGCTCATCATCCGCCACCTCGGTTTGCATTTCACAAAACGACATTCATCTGCAACCTCATAACTCCAATCATATGTCTTTCAACTCACAACCCTTGCCATTTAGAGATACAATTCAAGATGGAGATGTTAGAAATGATCACAGAACAGATATTCCATTCGGGGTTAACATGTCATCATCGATTCCTGACCCTTTGATCGCGAAAGGAATGATGGGATCTGAAAACAATCTCAGTTCAGGTGGAGGCTTAATTTCAAGTTATGAAAACCATGCAAAAGAAACTCAACCTGAACTTTCTTCTTCCATGGTGTCTCAATCATTTGGAGTTCCAGATATGACTTTCAACTCCATTGATTCCACCATTAATGATGACGCGTTGTTAAGTAATGGTGTGTGGGCCCCACCACCGCAACCGTTTCAACGACGCCGAACGTATACTAAGGTTTGCTATTTTTTATTAAACGGGTTGAAATCGTCACACATAGTTGTTATGTATACGTTGTGCTTCAATGATTAATATTTTATATTAAATCATGCAGGTATACAAACGAGGAGCAGTTGGAAGATCAATTGATATTGCTGCGTATTCGGGGTATGATGAGCTTAAACAAGATCTGGCCCGAAGGTTTGGTATCGAGGGTCAACTGGAAGATCGACAAAGAGTTGGTTGGAAACTTGTTTATGTAGATCATGAGAATGATGTTCTTCTTGTTGGAGATGACCCTTGGGAGTAAGTCCACAATATTCTCATTATATATATATATATATATATAAGAACCAATATATGTTAAAAACTAAATGAACCATTTATAACCACATGTCTATATATAATTATATATATAGCATCTGGAATAAAAAATAACCCTTACGAAACATATAAACACGAGATAACACGTTAAGATCAATATAGTTTTTGTTTTCAATGTCATTATTACAAATGTACAACAATTCCGTTTTTTATGAATTTGGAGAAATTCGCATGCGTTTGGAATCTTACATCACTGTAACACACGTTTACACCACAGTAAAAAGTTATGCGATACACCACTGTAAACACGCTTTATAGTAGTGTAAGAATCTAAATGCACGCAAATTTCTGCAAACCCATAAAAGATAAAAGTGTTATATACATGTGTAATAATGACATTAACAAAAAAATATTGGATCGATCTGATGTGTTATCTTAGATTAATACGTTTCATGGTGGCTGCTTTTTGACTATAGATATATATGGGGAAAGTGAATATGGTGTTGTGATACACTCTCAAAACTATGTCATTTTGATTAATTTGCATTAAAGTTATATCTAAATCACATCAAAGTTAAAATTAATCAAGAACTAATACTAATTTCAAGGGAGGTAATTTGGGCGGGTCATGAACATGTTGGATAATGCTTCAAAATGGGTCTATTTAAAAGAGACATAAAAATTTCTATATTATTCTAACCATATTAAATTGAAATTACTCGTGTAATTCAGGGAGTTTGTAAACTGCGTTCATTGCATTAAAATATTGTCTCCGCAAGAAGTCCAGCAGTTGAGTTTGGATGGAGATTTCGGTGGCAATAGTGTTATACCAAATCAAGCTTGTAGCAGTTCGGGTGGTGGACCAGTATAAAGGCGATCTATCCAATTTTAACCTCTTAAGAAGTGTTTTTTTTTACAGTTATCGGTCGTTGGATTTTCTCTAGTGTAGTCAACCAGTGACCTGTGTTTGATCCATGAACGGGTCCACAATCTAACGAGTGAAATGCGTAGTTGTTAAACTTATTTATGTCTAGATGTCATGATTGTTGCAGGAAGTTATGTTTTTTTATTGATATAGAATCTCATCATCCATTTGTACAAATATAAATAGACTTGCATCAATTCTCTTGAGGCCTTATTAACTATTGTATTAAGATGTTTAATTTTACCTTATCACAAACTGAAATTTGCAATAATCTTGAGTCAAAATATGATTATATGACTCTAAATATGTTAGTCACTTTCATTTTGTACTTGAGAATAGTGCTCACTTTTAATGAAATTTTCGTCAAAATATTGATAAGAATATACATTAACACGACGGGCTCTGCTCATGATGCAAATTGTAAAGTTACAGAGTAGGGTTATGTCTAATAGAACACCACTGACACTATATATAGACACCACTGGCGCGTGTATCATATAGGTTGTATGATCATGCGTGTTGTATGGTATGACGAAATGGTTATATGGTAGTATAAGCATGTAACATTGTTATATCATATGAGCAATACTTTTTATAGTGACAACAATATCTTTATACGGCTATATGAGTTGATTTCGTTAAAATTATACATGCACGATGTGGCAACTCATATCGAAGATATGCAAACGACTAAAGTAGTAACAAACAGTCATATGACTTGTATGTCATATTACCCCTTAAGTTTACGTCAACCGGTTTCTATATAACATGACTAGTGTATCTATAATTCTATACTATTTGCTTTGCTTATGTTAAATTACGACTATTTGTAGTTTTTTACACCCCTTTGATATTGCGTTACTAATAAATTCTACCCCTTAAGCTTTGTACTACATTTAAATTCAGCCCCTAAAATCCATCGTGCAATTGAATTTCACCGCCTCCGTCGGTAATTCACCGCGCTTTCAGTTAATCATACCCCGAGTTTTAGTTTAGGTCAAACGTTCGTTATCCAGAAAGGTTTTTGAGGCAACAAAAGAAGATACAGTCAATTGGGTTTGTGGTTTAGCAACATTGATTTGACGATTCAGCAGCTATTATAGGCCGATTACAAGGTAAAACCTGTTCATTATCTTAACTTTTCGCTTTAATTTGTTTTATCTGGTGTGCTTTGTTGTTTTTTCTGCTAGAAATCATGCAATTGAGCTAATAATCAGGATTTACAAATGTTGAATGCAAATCAACGGTTGTATATTAGTCTCTCTCTCAGTTAAACGAGTTTCTTCCTTTTTATATACGAGAGAAATGGCTCATTTGCTCGGGATGTGGTAGTATGATTGTTCATGCAATATTAAACGAACGTCCATTTATTTAGGAAAGCTGATGTCAAGCTGGGAGTTAGGGTTTAAATGAATGAAGGTAAAAGTAAAGTAGCTGTGTAATTAGTTATAAACTTATAATCATGTTGAAAGTAGCATACAATGATACAAATGGTAGCAGATGTAGAATTAACATATTTAAACAGAGCATATGCTTAAAAGTTTGTGTATATGCATATATGATGACATTCTGACATATTCTTTCAACAATTCTATCAGTTAACCTCAGGGAAATCAAATTTGTAACAGAAATAGTTAACCAAGAGATGGAGAATACTACAAGTGATACAAAACGGAAGTTACCAGAAGAAAGTTCAGAGGCGGTTAAAACTGAAATAAAGAACGAAGAATCAACATCGAAGAAGCAGAGGATTGAAGCAAGAACTTGTGTTCATGAGGTAGCGGTTCCAAAGGGGTATACTTCAAATAAAGATGAAACAATCCATGGGTCATTATCAGACCCGGTTTATAATGGACAGATGGCGAAAACCTACCCGTTTGTTCTCGACCCATTTCAGCAAATATCCGTTTCATGTTTGGAGCGAAACGAATCAGTTCTAGTATCAGCTCATACATCAGCTGGAAAAACTGTTGTTGCAGAGTACGCAATTGCAATGGCTTTTAGAGACAAACAAAGGGTCATTTACACATCTCCATTAAAAGCTTTAAGCAATCAAAAATACAGAGAATTAAGTCAAGAATTTGCTGATGTCGGGTTAATGACAGGTGATGTCACACTCTCTCCAAATGCAAGTTGTTTAGTCATGACTACAGAGATTCTTAGAGGAATGCTTTATAGAGGATCTGAGGTTTTAAGAGAAGTTGCATGGGTTATATTTGATGAGATTCACTATATGAAGGATCGTGAACGAGGGGTAGTTTGGGAAGAAAGTATAATCTTTCTGCCTCCAGCAATTAAGATGGTTTTTCTCTCTGCAACGATGTCGAATGCTACTGAATTTGCTGAATGGATATGTAACATACATAAACAACCTTGTCATGTGGTGTATACTGATTTTAGACCGACACCTTTGCAACATTATGTGTTTCCAATTGGTGGATCTGGATTGTATCTTGTTGTGGATGAAAATGAGCAGTTTAGAGAGGACAATTTCTTGAAGTTGCAGGATACTTTTATTAAGCAGAATCTAATTGGTAGAAATAATAAATCTAGTGGGAGAATCGCTAAAGCAGGAAATGCTTCTGGTGGATCTGATATATATAAAATTGTCAAGGTTTTTTTATTTTTTTATTTTTAATCTGTTTTTTAAAGTTAACACATTAAAATGCTATCCATAAATATTTTTTTAATATTCTTTTTGTAACGAACGCCACACATACGTGATGCACACCTTGCTCGTTGGATTTTCAAAACGCATCGGGGCTTCTCACGCCTTTTAAAATCAAGTTTATTTTAAAATAGTTCTTTTGAGATCCAAAACAGAACCCATCTTATAAGTAGATGGGTTAATAACTTAATATTGCCATTATGTTCAGAATGATGAATAATGTTCTTAACCTCTTTTGCCCATTAATTCTCTTTACTTTTGTCTATTATTATAAATAAGTTCATTATTTCTCAGTGAGTATTTATTTCTTCATGTTTCAGATGATCATGGAAAGAAAATTTCAACCAGTTATAATCTTCAGCTTTAGCAGAAGAGAATGCGAGCAACACGCAATGTCAATGATAAAACTTGATTTTAATAACCAAGAAGAAAAAGACGCGGTGGAACAGGTTTTTAAAAATGCAATATTATGTTTGAGTGAGGAAGATAGAAATCTTCCAGCAATTGAGCTCATGTTGCCATTGTTGCAAAGAGGCATTGCAGTTCATCATTCTGGTCTTCTTCCAATTATTAAGGAACTTGTTGAACTTTTATTCCAAGAAGGTCTTGTAAAAGCACTTTTTGCTACAGAGACAGTAAGATTTTATTCTTATTTTTTTTGGATTTTTTTTTCATATTTCAGAAATGCATTTGAAAGAGGTTTAAAGTAACATGTTTGGGTTTAAGTTTTCCATGTTGTAACGAGTTTGGGTATTAAAGCTAACTCTCGTCAACTTTTCCGTTAAGTTAGGGTAAAATGACGAAAATACCCTTGACTTTGACTATTCAAAAAGTCAAAAGGGTAAAAGTTAACGGTAGGTAGTCTTAATACCTAAACTTGTTACAGAGTTGAAAGCATAAAACTCAAACCTGTTAGTTTAACCCTTAGTACCTAAACTTGTTGCTTTTTACAAACCATATAGATCATTTGTGTAATTAACTCGTGTTGTTGTATTAATATTATCTAGAAAAGTATTAATTTTTTCTGTGTAAAGTGATGAAGAATGTTCTAACTTGTAAGCGTTTAAATTATGCCTAAAATGTGTCAAACTTATATGAATCATATTAATATGTTTCAGTTGATTAAAATGTGTAACAGTTTGCAATGGGGTTGAACATGCCTGCAAAAACAGTTGTGTTTACTAGTGTTAGGAAATGGGACGGTGATAGTCATCGGTATGTAGGATCTGGTGAGTATATTCAGGTGCGTATCATAACATTATAACATAATAATAATAATATTCATTCTGTCTTAAAATAAGTTTCTAATCACATTGTTTTTCCTTCAATTATAGATGAGTGGGAGAGCTGGACGTCGTGGCAAAGATGAACGTGGTATATGTATTATCATGATTGATGAACAGGTATCAACCAATTGCTACTTCCTTAATATTTGTATTAATTTTTTATTATTTTTAGAGTAAATTGCCAATTTAGTCCCTGAGGTTTGGGCACATTTGCCACTTTCATCCAAAAATTCTTTTTTTTTT
>WOUH02000002.1:8378964-8392395 GCA_009936405.2 Stevia rebaudiana | reverse complement strand
GTGTATATTTAAAAAATTTCACAAAATTACATAAAAAAGTTCCAATCCGCCTAGTCCCGATTAATCCCGATTAATCCTTAGGCGGTACCTCGCCGACTGCCTAGCGCCTTCTCCAACATTGGTGAATAGTGTGATCTCCTTTTTATTTAGAGTAAACTGAAGTTTTAGTCCACCCGTAATAGTTTCCATCTCCGAGGTTTCATTTCTTAGCAATTTTTGTCCCTGGGTCAATTTTACGTCTACACTTTCATCTACTTATCTGGGTGTTCTGATTAGTAAAAACACGCAATATGGACCAAAATGCCCCCCACGTCAGGGGCACATGGGGAATTATAACGGAAGTGTAAACGAAAAATAGACTCAGTGACGAAAACTACTAAGAAATGAAACCTCAGGGATGAAAACTGTTAAGGGTGGACTGCTGGACTAAAACATCATGTTTATACAAACCTCAGGGACGAAAACTGCAGTTTACTCTTTTATTTAGTTATAGATACATATTTTTCGTGCTTCAAAATTTTCTTCAAAATTCAGGGCAACCGAAGCGTCACCTGCTCACAACCGGTTGGAGTCTCTTTGTTAGTGGGAAGAGGCTTTTTGCAGGAGACTCAGTCTTGTTTATTAGGTAATTCCATGACCACAATAAAGTTTTTTACTTTTTATTTATTTATCTGTATAATATTTAATATATAAATTACTTATACTAAAAATAACTTAATCTATAACTATATGACAGGGATGAAAAACAACAGCTTCTATTGGGTATCAGACGAGCTAACCGACAACCAGCAAATTTATCATCATCAGTTTTGTCAAGTGATAGTATGCATATTGGAGTATTAGCTGCTGCTGCTCATGCAGCTGCAAACAACAGCCCTTTTACTGTTTTTTATAATCCAAGGTAAATTATTAATTTTAATTTGAAATTAAAATTATGTATTTCAACATCATTAGTTTTTAAACGTTTAAATTTTGTAAACAGGGCTAGCCCGTCAGAATTTGTGATTCCGTTAGCCAAATACTATAAAGCAGTTTGCAGTAACCAAATATCTCTCGGTATGCGGTTTCGTATGATGTTTGAGACTGAAGAATCAGGAACAAGAAGGTAATATAACTTTCAATTTGTAAATAGTTAATTACACTGATGATCCGTATGGTTTGCAGAAAGTAACATTTTTGGGTACTGAGGGTTTGAACTTAACAGTTACAGGTTTGGGTTCTTATACTTTCAATTTTGTAACGAGTTTCAATATTAAGGATAACTTATGTTACTTTTCCGTTAAAGTAAGGTGGAAGGACCAAATACCCTGTACTTTTTAAATAGTCAAAATCAAAGGGTATTTTGGTAATTTACCCTATTTTAACGAAAATGTTAACGGAAGTTTCAATTAATACCTAAACTCGTGACAGAAATTGAAAGCATAAAAGTATAAAACCCAAACTTGTTACTTTTCAAAAAACACAGGGACCAACTGTGTAATTAATTTATTTTGAATATATTTGCTTAAAAAAAAAAAGAATTGTGGTTTAAAAAAATCAGTGGAAAAATGATTGCAGGTATATGGGTACAATTACCGGTATAAGTGATCTTGACGGTGTTAGATGGAAAAACTCGCAATGGCGTAACCTACAGGTATAGAAATATTATATATATATTGATCATGTTGTCATTTAATTGGTCAAATATTTGGTCAACTTGAGTGTTGACCACCATAATCATTTTTTCTTGGTTTTGAGTAGGTTGGTTGGGATGAAGCCACTGCTGGCGAAAGACGTAACCGCGTATCAATATGGGAGATTGAACCCATTACGGCTCCTTTTTTCATCTGCCCGACCCAACCATTTTACCAAACGAAACGACCACGACAACACGGGTTCGGTGATGAGTCAGCAGATCTTGACAACATGTTCAAGAGAACAATGCCATGGATCGGTGAAGATATGTCGATGAAAGATCCGGGTCTGAGTTTAGTCCAATGGATGAACATGCAGCAAAACCCGTCTTTTGCTAATCAAATCCAACCGGGTTATTTGAACCCGTTGACGGGTTCGGTTATGCAAAATTATGGTGCACCGCAAATGCTTACGCAGAATAACATTCAGTTTAATAGTGTTAATAGTCAACGGTCAACCTCGCAGATTGACCCGTTGCAGAAGCTACCTCAACCGGTTACCACGAATCCGTTAGCCATGATGATGCAACCACAACCGTTGACTGATCTAACCCAACAAACAATTAGGCAAAATCTGGTTAATCAGACTCTAAATCAAAACCAAGTTCAGTCGCAGATTCAGTCTCAAAATATTCTTCAACTTCAACAACAGCAACAACAACAACAACAGCAACAGATGATGACGGTTAGTCAAAGTCAACAGAAGATCCAATTGCCGTCTCAATTTCCCGATCAGCAATTTAGTCAAAAGTTACAGATTCCAGAAAGTCAAATTCAACTTCTACAAAAGTTTCATCAACAGCAACAACAACAATCTCTTTTAGCACAACAAGGACAACATATCCAAGATAAAACCTTTACAAGGTCAATCTCAACCAAACAAATTACGGAAACGCCCTCTCAACCACCTGCCACGTCACTACCTCAACAAATGTCAAGAAATAGCAACGAGGCTGGTTTTCGATTTTCATATCCTTCTCAGCAATCAAAACTTCAACAAGAGTTAATGACGGGACCCACTTTGATGACAACCAATCCGCTTTCAACAAATGGCAGCAGTTTATTGACCGGAACAGGTAGTGATGATGGTCCATCATGTTCCACGTCACCATCAACTAATAACTGCCCTAATACGGGCCCGCCTATAATTAATACTCGATCTTACCAAATGATTCAAGCTCCTGTTCATATAACAAACACAAACGGTTTGGAAACAAATGGTAATTTCGGTAAAGAATTGCAGCAAAAACCGGAAGTAAAACCTTCCGTTAACGTATCCAAGATTCAAGACCAAGGATTTTTAGCTCCACAGACATACTTGCAACAGAATCTTGGTGGACCCCATATGGATTATTTGGACAGCTCATCATCAGCTACTTCAGTTTGTCTTTCACAACCTGATGTTCATCTGCAACCTCATAACACAAATCATTTGACTTTTGCCTCGCAACCGTTACCATTCAGAGACGCGATTCAAGACGGTGAAGTTCAAAACGATAACAGAACAACAACAGATATTCCATTCGGGGTTAACATGTCATCATTGATTCCTGATCCGTTAATCACTAAAGGAATGATGGGATCTAATAAAGATTTCCAAAATAATATTAACTCTGGAGGCGGTTTAATTTCAAGTTATGAAAACCCTGTAAAGGATACTCAACCTGAACTCTCTTCATCTATGGTTTCTCAATCTTTTGGTGTTCCAGATATGACTTTCAACTCCATTGATTCAACAATAAATGATGGTGCTTTGTTGAATAATGGTGTTTGGGCCCCACCACCGCAACCATTTCAGCGAATGCGGACATATACAAAGGTTTGATATTATATATTTATCGTCTTTTATATACACATTATGACCAAAATTTCCATTATTTCAATAAATAAATAGTTATGATTGTTGGGAATTGCTTAATCAATAAATTTATGGTCAAAGATAAAAGTCAATAGAAAAGTCAACTGCAGTAAAAGTCAATGGTGGGTAGGAAATTGGTAGTTATAAAACAGTTAGAAAGCTAGTTATTTAACTAACATGTTAACCGCCATTGAGGGCTATAAATAGCCGAGTAAATCATATTTGTAAATGTTGGCATGTGTGAATATATATAATTTATTGTTTACTTTTGTATGCATACGTGAAGGGTCTGCACAATCATGTGCAAAACCCACAATTCTATTTTGTTCATTCAAACAATTATTACAAGATTTTTACTATTATATTATTTTCTGAATAAAATGATGTAGGAGGTTTTATTTATTAAAAATTCATTTTGGGCGACGTTTAGCGCTATTAAGATATTAAATTTTTTTTTTTGGTTAATGTAGGTTTACAAACGAGGAGCAGTTGGAAGATCAATTGATATTACTGCATATTCGGGGTATGATGAGCTCAAACATGATTTGGCTAGAAGATTTGGTATCGAGGGTCAACTGGAAGACCGACAAAGAATCGGGTGGAAACTTGTTTATGTTGATCATGAGGGTGATGTTCTCCTTGTCGGGGATGACCCTTGGGAGTAAGTCCTTCAATCTTTTTTAAAATAAATACATACATATATACGTACATACATACATATATACATATGGGACATGGATGAGGGAAAACCCAAGAAATCCATATTTTGCATGTGTAACAACGTTTTATTTATTTATTTTTTGTTTTTCTTTTACATAAATTCTACATCCAAATTTATGACTTTTGGTAAAAAAATATTAAAAAAGCGCCGAGTGGATATATGTAACATCTGTTGAAAAAATAAATAGACGTGAGTTTTTGTTATTTTTACATGTTTTTTTACAAAAAAGTACTCATCGTTTTTTTTTTTATTTTTTTATAAAAAGTGACGAAAATGTATATAAAACCAATACTTAAAAAAAAAAAGTAGTAATAATGTTACATATGAGTTTCAAGGGTTTTTCTCAACTCAAATGGTTTTTTTTTCTATCCTTACTCTATACATATGTGTCTGTATAATTGTATATGCAGGAGGTAGGGGTGAGCGTGGTTCGGTTTGGTCCTGTTTTAACCTAAAACCAAAACCATAACCGACATGTCGGTTAAACAGATATCTTAACCATAACCAATCGGTTTTAGTGGTTTTGGTTAATCGGTTATAACGGCGATAGTGGATCGGTTGACCATTAAATAATTATAAAACTATATATTTAATAATATTAATATCAAATTACCACTTAACAAAATGATATCCATAAAGTTAAAACAAACGTTCAACCAAACCATTAACAAAGTGATAATATCTAATCCATAAATTCAAACATACTCCTTTTCTTTAAGAAACGAAGTGTTGGCTAGATGTTATATATTAAGTTATTAACTATTAATATTTGTCACAAGTAAAATCCATGATTCCTTTCTTTAAGTAATTGATTCCAAATTTCAAATCATTCCTAAGTTTGCGTGCTTGGGCTTGAGGCTTATGCGCCTTATGGTATTTCATCTAATATAATTATTAATTATATAATATATAATATATTTATTTACTATATAATATATATATTATAGTATAGGCGGTTCGGTTTGGTTATGGCGGTTATGAAAAAATGGTTATCCAAAACCGACTTGCTAATTTTGGTTATTAAAAAAACAGTTAACGGAACCATCGATTTTTCATTCGGTTCGGTTTTATTGGTTATAACGGTTATGGATCGGTTAATTCGGTTTTTTGCACACCCCTAGCAGGAGGTGTGTATTATGTGAGCCTGATCTTAAAGAGTTAACCAAAAAACCCAATTTGGACCCTCCATTTTAAAATGTGTTACAAAATGGAGGGCCAAGATTGAGTTTTTTGGTTAACTCTATAAGGTCAGGTTCGCATAATACACACACTGTATATGCATATATAGCAGAGGTAGCAAATCATGTAGTTTGGATGGGTTGGGTTATTAGTTGAATATAGATTGGGGTCAAAATGACATTTTTGGTACGATTCCAAACGGGATCACTCTGGTTGACTTGAAACACATTTCATCCAAAAGTTTTAAACTCTTTATAAATATTTAATTGCTAAATTTATTTGCATATATTAAATTAAACGAACATTTTTAAACACGTGGATTTAAATACTTTTATGCATTATAAATACACGTTAGACGACTTTCGTCTCGTTTTCTTCTAAGTTTCTTTATTTACCCATTTGACTCGTTATAGATAATATCAGCATACTTATGCCTTCGGTTTTCCTGTATTCAATTCAGGGAGTTTGTAAACTGTGTACGTTGCATCAAAATATTATCACCTCAAGAAGTCCAACAGATGAGTTTGGATGGAGATTTTGGCGGCAATGGTGTTGTTCCAAATCAATCTTGTAGCAGTTCGGGTGGTGGAAAAGTGTAAAGATTGTGTTTCCTGATTTTAACCTTAAGAAATATTATGTTATTGTTGGTTTTTCACTAGATTAGCCAGCCATGGACCCGTGTTCTTATTATCTATAAACGGGTCCACAATCTAATGAGTGAAACGCGTAGTTGTTAAACTTAATTATGTGTAGACGCCGGTGATTGTTGCAGAAAGTTTCTGTTTTTATTAGTACAGAATCTCGATGTGTAGACTTGCTCTTGATGCCTTATTATGAGAGGATTACTTTGTTAATTACTTGCTATTCAAGTCTTATTTATGGTGGGAGTTCAAGATATGGGTTGTATCAAGATCTTTGATAAGCTAATTGTATACAAACATTTTGGTCATTTTTTAAATAAAAAGTTAGGTTGGCTATCATGACTCTAAAACGTATCCATTTGAGTTGTGGGCCTAAATGACTTTTGACAAAAACGGTCGAAGTGTTGGCGGCAGTGATTGTGGATGTTCTTGCCGACGATTAGGTTTAGACGACCAGTAAGTGGTGGTAGGGGTGAGTGGTGACAGTTGAGGTGAATGGTGACAATGATTGTGTCCGTTGTGACTAATAGCAGTTGGTGATAGGTGACGGGCCTACAGATTTTTTTCATAAGGACGGATTGGGGGTGATTGCTAAATTTTCGAAGGACAGTCAGGATTTTACACATATATATAATGCTAAACTTTTTTTTTCAAGGTGGGCAGCTCCACGGGGCTTCGTGTGGTTATGTGTGTGTGATGTTGATTCATTTGTAACCATTATAGGTTAGCTAACTGTATTAGAGTTATATGTTAGAAAAAACAATTGAGAACGAAAATAACCTATGGCTATGAAATTGTCTATAGTGACCCAAATTTGGGGGTGTGGGTTTGTTTTGACATGTGTATCTACCATAATCCGACTAAAATAAAAGGTTTTGATCGAAATGTTTCGTATTTGTTCCTAACCTATAAACCTATAATTTGAAGACTTGTACAACAAAATATGATAAAATATAACGTCTACTATCATGTTATATGAAAAAGTTTATGATGATGTAGGATAAGGATAATTCAAAGTTATGTCATAGTAATAATGTGTTTGTTGACTTAACTGTTTTGCGTGTCTACAAATTTTGTCAGCTTAGGTTGACTGATAATATCCCATTTTAATTGGAGCAAAATTATACAACCTCCATAGAGAAATCAGAGATACTTTATTGTTCAACAATCACTTCATGAGAAACGACATTATAACAAACGCTTTGGTATCACTGAGCTATAAGCTATCTGATGATATTATCACATAGCGGTTTTCTGTGTTAATGTTTTTTTAACAGTTTCTAAGGGTACAAGGAGTGGGCTTCGGGTAGCGGAATCGGCTACTTTTGCCGAGCGGCAACACCGCCGCCACCCTTTCGGCAACGGCAGCGGGTAAGATTTCCGGGTATTATTTTCCGAAGTGGCAAAGGAATTGCTTGGTTAAAAAGTGGTACAATGTGCTTAATTTGTGGTACTTGGGAATAAAAAGTGGGAGGGTACCATTGCCTAATAGAGGGTACTTGAGAGGGTAGTTTGAGCATTTGATGTGACATAATTTGATTAGGTAATTTAAGAGGGTAGTTTAGTGGGGAGGGTATCACTCCCTTCACCCTAATTCCTAATACCATATATTATTTATTTACAAGGATTTAAACTCATATCCTCTGTGTGGGTGGGGTGGGGGGATCACTAATGACACTTAGCTAGAATGTCATGTTCATATTTACATGTGCTTAAATAAATGTAAGGTTAAACAAAAACTAACTACAGTAGGTAAAAATGTTATTTCTTAATGTTCTTAAGTTACATAGTTAAGAATATAAATATATTTAATTTGAGAAAACTTATATTGAACTTTATTTCACTTTAATATATATACATCTTAAGTAATTTAACCACCTTGGTTTTTATGGTGCAAGTAAACTCTACCCCTTAAGCTTTGTAATACTATCCGAAATTAGCCCCTTAAATTTGTGGTGCAACTGAAATTCACCACCTCCGTCTGTAAAACGCGGCGCATTCAAATAATCTCTAATTAGGTCAAATTTTCGTGCTTTTTACCTCCACTTCGGCTAATTCGTTCTCCCTAAGGGTTTTGGAGAATCATTTGAGGTTTAGCAGAATTGAATCGACGATTCGGCAGTTGTTAGTGACGGATTAGAAGGTAACATCTGTTCATTCTACACTCTTTCGTTGTATTTGTTTCAACAGGTTTTATTTTGTTGTTTGTTTCTTCTAGAAGTTATGCAATAGAGCTTAAAATAAGGGTTTATCTTGTTCAATGAACGTCAAAGACCGTATTACCTTCTCTGTCCCAAATTAACAAGTTTTCATTTCTGTTAATGAGAGAAATGCCTCATTTGTTTTAGGGATTGAGGTTATGAGTGCATGAAGATAAAAAGAGTAGATGAATGATGGTGTGTATGTGATAAATAGTGCTAGCTAACAATACGAACAACCAGATGAATGGTAGCTGTGATAGAATCTTAAAATGAAAGTAGCTAATCAACTGAGCATTATGAGCAGGACTGAATACATGTAAATATTACATTCGTACGCTTATGTATCATTTGTATCATATCAGCTTAGCATAAGATATAATTACTCTTATGATAGCAGTTGACGCGTTTTGGAGAGTTTTTGTGTGTGTCGGTAATCAGGTATAGAGAGAGAAACTTATAGAACAAGTTTAAGCAGTTAATTATTCTTTCTATTTGTATTTGAGCACATGAAATTGTGCATTTGATTCCATTTATGTTTGAGTTTTCTGAGCTGAAACTTTGTGGGTTTACATATGGTCTTGCATTAGAGAAGCATTTGTTTATAGTTTGTGGGTTTACAAGGGGATTTTAACATATTGTAATCTTTACTTTTGTTATTAACCAACAGATGGAGAATTCAACAAGTGCTGAAAAACGGAAGCAACCACAAGAAAGCTCAGAGATGGTCGATGCTGAAATTAAGAATCAAGAATCAGCATCAAAGAAGCAACGTGTTGTTGCAAGAACTTGTGTTCATGAGGTCGCAGTTCCAAACGGGTATACTTCAAGTAATGACGAAACTATCCACGGGTCATTATCAGATCCAGTTTTCAATGGAAAGATGGCCAAAACCTACCCATTTGTCCTCGACCCGTTTCAGCAAATATCTGTTTCGTGTTTGGAGCGAAAAGAATCCGTTCTAGTATCAGCACATACATCAGCTGGAAAAACCGCTGTTGCAGAGTATGCAATTGCTATGGCTTTTAGAGACAAACAACGAGTCATTTACACATCTCCGTTAAAAGCTTTAAGCAATCAGAAATACAGAGAATTAAGTCAAGAGTTTTCTGATGTCGGGTTGATGACGGGTGATGTCACACTTTCTCCAAATGCAAGTTGTTTAGTCATGACAACTGAGATTCTTAGAGGAATGCTTTATAGAGGATCTGAGGTTTTGAAAGAAGTTGCATGGGTTATATTTGATGAGATTCACTACATGAAGGATCGTGAACGAGGGGTAGTTTGGGAAGAAAGTATAATCTTTTTGCCTCCAGCTATCAAGATGGTTTTTCTTTCTGCAACAATGTCGAACGCTACTGAATTTGCTGAATGGATTTGCAACATACATAAACAACCATGTCATGTGGTGTATACTGATTTTAGACCTACGCCTTTGCAGCATTATGTGTTTCCAATGGGTGGATCAGGGTTGTATCTTGTTGTGGATGAAAACGAGCAGTTTAGAGAGGATAATTTCTTGAAATTGCAAGATACTTTCACTAAACAGAAACAAATTGGTGGGAATTTAAGTGGAAATAATAAAGCGAGTGGGAGGATCGCGAAAGCAGGAAATGCTTCTGGTGGATCTGATATTTACAAAATTGTCAAGGTGTTTCTCTATCTTAAATCTTAATCTACTTTAATAAAGAACTAGTGAGACTTTGCATCTGTTTTTTATTATTATTATTTTTTTATTTTGAAAAATAGAGATGTTGAAACAAGCGGGGTGATTGGTTGGCTGACGCATGAACACTTTTTGTTGCTCATTTTTAAGATAACCAATTAAAGTTACTCTATGAATAAAAACACTGATTTTATTTCCATCTGTTTGTGATAAAACTGAATCCAAATTAACCCATAATCAATTAATAAGTAAACTGCTTGCAATTGCTGCTTTGTTCAAAACGTTATTGTGATTAGTTGGGATTAGTTTAGAACTTTTGTATGTAATCTTTTAAAGTTGTATATATACACATGTTGATTGATTTTGGTAATTTTTTGACCCATATTAGCCAATTTTTATCAGTTTTGACCAGTTTTGGTCAATTTTATCAGTTTTGACCAATTTCGGACAATATTTGACCGGATTTTGACCAACCTTGACCGCCTACCGGTGTTATGGCTGGTTAGGTGTAATTGCAACGGTGGAACACCGATTAATCATGATTTTTACAACACTGCTAATAATTATTTTTTGTTCTTAGTTGTCTTCTATTGATTAAAATCTGAATTTATGTTTCAGATGATAATGGAAAGAAAATTTCAACCAGTAATAATCTTCAGCTTTAGCAGAAGAGAATGTGAGCAACACGCGATGTCAATGTCCAAACTTGATTTCAATAACCAAGAAGAAAAAGACATTGTGGAACAAGTTTTTAAAAATGCAATATTATGTTTAAGTGAAGAAGATAGAAATCTTCCTGCAATTGAATTAATGTTGCCATTATTGCAACGAGGCATTGCTGTTCATCATTCTGGTCTTCTTCCTATTATCAAAGAACTTGTTGAACTTTTGTTTCAAGAAGGTCTTGTAAAAGCACTTTTTGCAACAGAAACTGTAAGATTTATTTATTTCTTAAATTTTTTTTTTGCAAATTTTTGTTTCTTTACCTTAAACTTAAGGTTAAAGTATATGCTTATCATATTAATCTAAATTATTCCATTTCTCTTTTTAATTGCATTTTTTATTTGATCCACTAGAGTAAATGGTTCGAGCTTACCTCCTTTATTCAAGTTTTCTTTATCTGTGTTTATATTAAAGTGTTTTACTTACTAAACCGTGTGACAGTTTGCAATGGGGTTAAACATGCCTGCAAAAACGGTTGTTTTTACCAGTGTCAGGAAATGGGACGGTGATAGCCATCGGTATGTAGGATCTGGTGAGTACATTCAGGTGAGTATCCTAAATTTTTAGAAAAAAAATAATATAAAGTATAAACAGTTAAAAATGTATTTTCTAATGTTCCGTATTGTTTGTTTGTTGTTTTTTTTTTTGTATTTTTTACTTGTAGATGAGTGGGAGAGCTGGCCGTCGTGGCAAAGACGAACGCGGTATATGTATTATAATGATTGATGAACAGGTAACATAATGTTTCATCATCATTTATTTAATTTATTTATTGATATTGGTGTTTAATATTTAAACAAATTTAAACAAAAGTAACAATGTTTATATATTTTTAGATGGAAATGAATACTCTCAAGGACATGGTGTTAGGAAAACCAGCTCCACTGGTCAGTACTTTCAGGTTGAGTTATTACTCAATATTGAACTTAATGAGACGCGCTGAAGGCCAATTTACGGCAGAACATGTTATTAAAAATTCTTTTCATCAGTTCCAATATGAAAAGGTTAAATTTTTTTTTTATACATATTCATTTAATAAATTTGTTCTATTTTCCAACATAATTTGTTTACTCTGTTTTTTCAGACTTTACCTGATATGGGAAAAAAGGTTGCTAAGTTAGAAGATGAAGTAGCTAAGCTTGATGCTTCTGGAGAGGTAACTATAAGTTTAATTAAAATTAAAATAATTATTTTTAAAATGCATGATGTTTTTTTTTATTTGTTAAATTGAATTTAGGCTGATGTTGCTGAATATCATAAGCTTAAACTAGAAATCTCTGAACTTGAGAAGAAGATGATGACAGAAATAACAAAACCCGAAAGAGCTTTATATTTTCTACTACCTGGTAGACTGGTATGTTGTGTAATCATTTATCTCATTTTTTATTATTTTGATATCAACATTCCAATTGTTAGTAAATAGTCATATATTTCACCTTTTTTTTTCTAAGAATTAATTCCATATAAATCCCTACCAAACACATGCATTATCATATTTATCCAAAGTTAAAAATTTCATATCTTTAATAATATTTTACTAAATTTCATTTGTACCCTTCACAACTGTGAGCGGTAAAAAGATGAGGTTAAAGATGATTATATATATTAAATTTTTAAAGATTTTTAAAAAGTAATTAAAATGGTCGTATTATAAATTATTATTTTTATATGAATTATGTTATGAAGGATATATATGATATTTTTATTAGTTTAGAGTGATATATATGATTTATATTTTTTATTTGATATATATGATATTTGTCAAGCTTGTAGGGATATATATATATATATGAAATTATTCCTATTTTTAATTGGACAGAAGTTAAACCTTACTAATACTTTCAACCTTATTTAACACAGGTTAAGGTTAGAGAAGGTGGAACAGATTGGGGGTGGGGTGTGGTAGTTAATGTGGTTAAAAAACCGACCCCACCAGTAGGTTCATTACCGCCACGTGGCAGTAGCTATATAGTCGACACTTTGCTTCATTGTTCCATTATTTCAAACGAAAGCGGTTCGCGCCCTAAACCATGTCCACCACGGCCCGGTGAAAAGGGTGAAATGCATGTGGTGAGTCACTTTGACCATGTTGACTAACTTCGAAAATGTTCGATATTATCTGGTGCTTTAGTTTGACCATGTTGACTTAAAAGTTAAAATCTGATTTTTTAGGTTCCTGTTCAGTTGCCTTTGATATCAACATTAAGTAAACTTAGAATTACAATTCCTAATGATTTGCGTCCAATGGAAGCGCGCCAAAATATATTATTGGCGGTTCAAGAGCTTGAAAAACGGTTTCCTCAAGGTCTTCCGAAACTTAATCCTGTGAAGGTAAATTTAAAAAAAAAAATTAATGTGGATTTTATATTTTTAGAAAATTTAAGTGTGATTAACATTTTGCACATTATTTGTTTGTCAGGATATGGGCATAGAAGAAACTGAATTTGTTGACCTGGTCAATCAGATTGAGAAACTTGAACATCAGTTGCTTTCTCACCCATTAAACAAGGTTAGCCAATAATTATTATTTTTTTAAATATATATTATTTTTTGAGGTAACATAGCACAATTTTATTAATTTTTTTCTTTTTTTTCTGTTTTTTTTTAAATATAATATTCCTTCATATTTTTTGAGGACTTAACACAATTTTATTAAATATTTCATTTTCTTTTACTTAACTTAATTTGTTTATTTTATTAGACCATGATTTATGTTCTATTTATGTAAATGATTGTTTCCAGTATTAGGTTCTATTGTCCTATATATAGGAC
>WOUH02000002.1:8349072-8363858 GCA_009936405.2 Stevia rebaudiana | reverse complement strand
GGCATTTTGATGAATGTTGGTTGTTTACAAGCATTGTTCCCGAAAAGATAACCGTCAGATTATCCTTTAGGTGTAAACTGTTCCTTACAAGCATTTGAAGTCCATTTATTAGCATTTTTTGGCGTGTTAAATTATAACCGTTCTGGCGCAACGCGCCTGGAACTTTACTAGTTGTGAACAAGAGGTATAGACTAGAAGTGCGATTTTGTGAGTATGCATTCATTGTTATATAAAATATAAAATGAAACGTACCGTGAAAGTTATGTGAGGGTGTAAAAAGTTTTTGGTTGGGAAGGTTTGAAATAAATAATTGGTTATATGTATAAAAATTGTATGTAACATACCAATATCATTATATTTTATATTAATGATATTGCGTTAAAGATATAAAAAAATCTTGATTCAGTGGTGCAAACCGTTTTGAAAAATAATTAAGCATGAACAAATGCGAAATGTTTAAAGTTAACTTAAATTGAGTTTTAAGGATTTTCTGGAGACACGTATCATTTTATGGTGTCCTCCTCACCTTATTTTTTTTTTTCGTTTTTCTCTCCTATTAGTTTTATAACATTTATTAGTCGACATTAATTTTATGAACAAAAATATAAAATAATTTAAAAATTAACTACATAAAAATATTGTTTAACAAATTTAAATATTACAATGTTTAAATTTGAAAGGGTTTATATATATAGACATAAGAGACGTGTATTATATGAACATGATCTTATACAGTTAACCAAAAAACTTAATTTGTATCCTTCCTTTTTCAATCTAAGCCTCCATTTATAGGATGTGCTACATTGTGTACAGATGTATGACATAGTGTACACATCATAAAATAGAGGGCCCAAATTGAATTACTTATAAAATGAAGGGCCCAAATTGAATTACATATAAAATGAAGGGCCAATATTGAATTAACTATAAAATGAATGGCTCATATTGAGTTTTTTGGTTAACTCTCTAAAATCAGTTCACATGTACACACCCCTATAGACATATATATGAATCCAACTTTTTTTCAACAAGAGAATTTGTGTGTGTTGCTTTAAAATCAGTCACATTTTTGTGAAGTAAAAATTATTTTTTCTTGCTTGTTTTATGTAATCTTTCATATCAATTTCTTACCATTGTAATATATAATATTTCATTTCATAAACCATTTATTCCTATTTAAATATTTTATTATGTAACATTTTAATACACCTTGTTCTAACCGACTTTGTAAATACACATCAGCGATACGTGTCAAGTATGAATGGCAATGATTATATATGTTTACCTGATTATATCTAACATTAGTTTTTTATTTTTTTTTATTATGTATCATATGTGTCTAAATGTTTTTCTTACACTTCTCACCATTGCACGTTATTTCTCCAAATCTCAAAAGTTTCAATTTCCACAATTCTATGGGTTATTTTTTATATCGATGCTCAAAGTTGTAAGTTTGAAACTATGAAACCTCCAAAAATTAATAGTAATGTACAAATTTGCTTCAAGTGATTTAGTGTAACTCTTGAAAAAGTTGATTTCCTATGGCCTTGTAGCCTATTAGCATTAGTAATTAGCCCCTCACAAAAGTGGTATGTGTTTATATCTTTGCTAAGACATGATTAGGTGGAAAGAGTAAAAAATTGTTATAAAAAACTTAAAAAAGTTTATTAGTATTAAGTGAAGTTTCAAATTTGGACATGTAATCTTGCTTGAAACTTGAGATGTCAAAGACTTTAAGCCTAAAGGGCATTGGGGACCATTGTGTCTCTCCTCATGGAACCTTTGTGGCTTTGTACAAGAGTATGGTATTTTTGTGCAAGATGTACCCACCTATTAATTAGTGGTCTATAATATTTTGTTAATATAACAAAAAAGCAAAAGAGAACAAACAAATAATAATACTACTACTAATTAAATTCTAATCTAATGTCATAAACTTATGTGAATCACTTGAATAAATCTCCATAAGATAAACAACATACTTTTACGGTGTCAACCAGTAAAAACCTTAGGCGGCATAATTAATTATCCTCTAATACAATAAGAAGTCAAGTTTATTTGTATAATTATTATTATTACTTTTATTTTGACCCAATAATTTATATATGGATTATTAAGGGAAACGGTAAAAACTAACTCATACTAGAATTTATATGTTTTTAACACATTATTTTACCCGAACCGCCTGATCACCCATTTTACCACATGAAAGTATGAAACAATATGATATAATGAACATAAAGCTGCCTTTTTAGTGGTTAATGAAACTTTAATATATTGTGTAAATGATTCAAATTTCTGAATATTTAGCTTACTAAATGGTTCATAAAACTGATATTTGTTTTCATTTTTGGTAATTTCACCCCAAAAGAACTCCACAAAAGATGCATAATTTATATTTTCATGCATGAAAGAAATTAAAAAAAAATCAGGATAAATGCTATAAGCATTAAATACATTAGTAGATGTGACAAACGAAGTCAGATTATGTTTTATAGTAAATGAAAAGGACAAAATGAAATTCAGCCAAACTTTGTTTTTTATGCCAAAAAAAATAAAAATAAAAATAAAAATAAAAATAAAATCTCTATACAAGAATAAATTAACTTCTTTAAATCGTTGTTCAATTCATGCATTTTTAAGCCATTTATATAACTAATGAATGCGTTAATTAAGATCATACAATAACTTTTCTTTTAAAAAAATCTAAACATATAGATAAAAGTCATAAAACGACTAATTTACGAGTTTTTATGACCGTATACAATGAGAAATTATGTTCTTTCAATAAAAAATTGCCGTTTAATAGTGAATATAGTTTACCTTAAAAGATTAAACAAGTTCTTGAATCAAATTCGTTATAACCGACATCAACGAGACAAAGACCATCTGGCGGTGCTGGTGGGGCCGTCGCGCGTCGACACGTGGCATCCATCAGTTTTATTAAAGTATCCTCGTCAGCACCAGCAGCTGCTTCTCTTATTGATGTTGCAACAAGAACACGAACCATCTGTCAATCATCATCACCAAATTAATCCTTAAACGGTAATTTAATTTCTTCTTATAGCTAATTATTAGAGATTTAGAGTGTTTTTGATAGGAGAAGTTTGACCAATTGACTTGCGAATGGTTTGATTCAGTTATGTTTTCATTTTTAATTGGTCAAATGGGTGTCAACTGTCAAGAGTCAAACGGGTCGAAAGTTGTTTAAAGTGTAAATGCATGTAACCTACTATATAGCTTTATTTTAAAAAACTTATATTTTTGTAAGCATATTTAACACGAGGTTTATTGCCAAAAAAAAAATAAAGAATTATGAGATTGTCTAAATTAGGTATAATACCTTGCGTAAGAAGCGATTAGCAACCAATTCAATGCACATTGCCTCTGAATATTCTCCTTTCTTCATGAAAAGTTATAAAAAAATAGTTAGTAAGACGAATAATTCAAGCGTTTTATATGTATAAATATAATCAAAACCATAAAAAAATAATTATGAACCTTTGTGTCAATGGTTAAAGTTACTTGTTTGGCTCGAGCATGAAACATAAAACACTCTGTTGGAGGACCACTGCAATATAAATTATATTATTCAGTTAGAGAATAAAAATTCTCTAAAAAATGATTTTTATTTATGCAGTTAGAGAATAAAGAATTTGCAAAAAAAAATAATACTTTTGATTAATGCAGTTAGAGAATAAATAATTTCTGAAAAAATGATTTTTTTTATTTATCCACTTAGAGAATAAAAGTTTCTAAAAAAATAATTTTTGATTTATGCAGTTAGAGAATAAAAAATTTCTAAAAAAATGTTTTTTGATTTATGCAGTTAGAGAATAAAGAACTTCCAAAAAATATGAATTTTTGATTTATGCAGAAAGAGAATAAAGATTTTCTAAAAAAATGAAATTTTAATTGATGCAGTTAGACAATAAAGAATTTCCAAAAAATGATTTTTTGATTTATGCAGTTAGAGAATAAAGAATTTCTAAAAAAAAATGATTTTTTATTTATTTATGCAGTTAGAGGATAAAAAATACCTAAAAAATGATTTTTTGATTAATGCAGTTAGAGAATAAAGAATATCTAAAAAGATAATTTTTTGATTTATGTAATATAAAACTTACGTATTTCTTGCGGGTTTCGTATCACGTGCAAACATCTTGTAAGATAATAATTTTCCTTCTAATTGTTGCAGAAGCTTGTTAACCTTGCTAACTTTAAATCTAGTTGGTTTTTTTATATTTTCTGCATCATCTTTATCATCATCATCAACTCCTGATTCTAAATCTCCATCTATAATAATATCGTCACGAATATTTTTTTGGTCATAAATTATTGTGATTTCTTCTTCATCAACCTCTCCGGTATTCAAAGGGAAAATATATAAATAACGCCTCCACTTTGCAGAAAAATTAGGATGAAATGTGCGTGGTACCTATAATAAACTAATAATTAACACACAATAGTTTAAAAAGAACAAAGTAAATGAATCATAAACAAAATATTTGCCCATTTAATTAATATAATTGCCAATGCAGGTTATTTTTCCTTCTAAAATCCTAGACAGGTAAAATAAAGAATTAAAGTCAAAGCAAAATGATTAGAATTCACACTAGGTTATTCTAATAAATAAAAACTGCCCAGATTTTTTTATAAATTATTATTGTTATAATACATCCTTTTAGATTTGGCACACTAGTTGATTAAAAATTAAAATTTTAGACAATAATGTTTTATTCAACACAATTTAACAAGACAGTGTGTACCAAATGCTACATCTTTTGACCCGACCCGTTTGACACATTACCCTACCCGCCCGCCCCGCCCATTTTACCATTAGTACCTGAGAAACAGATATAACCCTAATCTTTCCTGGTAATATGCTGTTAATTGCAACTTCAATATCTTGAGGTCTAACATCCTCTCTCCAAGTATCTAAGCATTTAAGCAAATTAAAGTAATTATTAGTTTTTTACAAGCTACAAAGATAATAAAGCTTTGACATAAATAACTTGCAATATTAAACTAAAAAATAAAATAATAACGCCCCATAAGGAACGCCTTTTGAAATTACAAAATTCTCCCTCTGTCTCAAGGAAATTGAAAATATATAAATTATATGACGTCGTTGGTCTGTGCATTTAGGAGCCTCATTGCTCCATTTGATTTATAAAAAAATTAATTTAATAATAATAAATAAATAAAATTAAAAATAAATTGAAAATTAAAAACATACAAAAAGAGCAAACTTGTTGGAAACCAGTGACCCCTTTGTCGGTTCTTCCAGCAACAACCGCATTTCCTTCAAGTGGTAAACCTTTATCCTTAAGTAATCCAGCTTTTCTTTCATCAACAAACTTTCCAAGAGATTTTTCAATCACTCTGTGTAGATTAACAAACAAAAATTGTAAAAAAAAAGTACACATACAAATTTTCTATATTTAAATAAGTGAAAATGGGTTTTGCTGATGTGTCAGCCAATCAAGACGCGACTAATTACGTAAGTAGATTTATATTCCTTTTGTAGTGATTGCTTTGATTGTGTTTAGGATTTACACATGTACTTTTATGATTTTTATGTCAAATATATATAATGTGTTAACCTGAATTATACGGGCTCAATAAAATAATATCATAATTCATAAAGAAACATCTTACTCTTGAACAGTATTTAAGCCTGGTTGTTTCTGCCATCCATCAAATGATCCACCATGATACGATAAAATTATCTTGAAATTCATGCGCGCTAATCTTCCAGCTCGTTTTTGAGACGGAGTAATAACAATTTCAGATTCATCAGAAGGTTCTATGACAGCAATGTCAGGAATGTAATGTGTCTGCAAAAATATTATTATTGAACATAAACTCATGAAATGGTTGAAATGTTGAAAATCAAAAGTTATCATGTGTTATTTAGCTAAATAAATACTTCTTCATACCAAAAACAAGAATATAAATTACACTCTGCCCTTTAGGTCAAGTGAATTTTTTTTTTTAACATATATATAACTGATTGGCTAAAAAGTTTATAATAATCATCTTGGTTTTAACAGGTAGCTTAAAAAATTGAATCGGGTGGTTGAAGTGGCGTCTCTTGTAATTCTGGGTCAAAATTAGTCAAGATTAGGGTTTGTAATATGCTTATGAAGATATATAAGTTATAATAAAAGGTTGATATATAAACTTGTAGATAAAGGTTAGTTGATTGTACTTGAGCAAATTCTCACGTATGTGATGTGTCCTCGTGTATGGTACGCGCAAATCTCACGTATCGCGTGTTAGAAAATTACATTTTTGTGATGTTTTCACGAGAAGAACAAAGTGGAAGACTCTGAATATAATTAGAAGGATTAACAAAGAACCAACCCAGTAACCACTAACACAACTAAGTAAAACTGCTACTAATCATACCAGAACTGAAAACTTAAAAACGCTTTAAACACATGTGATAATCTAAGGAAAATACATTTGCGTTACAAATGATGATCAAATACTAACCTTTGTTCCAAACAACTGATGCAATGTAGTCTGACCATTGACCACATTCGAATACAAGTCCACAACTTTATCCCATGGTCTGGCATACATGAACACATAAGACTCCCTAAAAATATCATCACAATTTGTAAATTAGGTCAAAAAACAGATCATAATATGAATCAGAAACGGTTCAGCTCCAATTAGACTTAAATTTGGCTTGATAATCACATCGAAAGCGCAATAATTCAAATTGAGCTAGTGAAATTGTTAGAGCAGTGTGAAAATTACCTAGAAGTCCATCTTGTAAACCTGCAGGAATCAGTGTGGTTGTAGTGGAAATAGTCTTTGGTTTGGGGGATTTTTGCGTTTTCATTTGCGTTTTTCTCCATTGATGAGACGAACTTCCTTCTGATTAATAGAGATTGTAATTCAACCGCCACCGTCACCGGCCGTTGGTACGCCGATATCATCCAACACTCAGCCTCCGGCCTGCTGCTGTGACGGTGTTTTTTTTACTTGGAGCACTAGGTCGATAACGGGGTGTGCAACGGTTTAGAAGAAACGTTTGAACCGAACTGAACCCAAACCGAAATATGCTCTTTCTGGAACTGCAACCGAATCGTTAACTTCTATAACAGTTTGGTTTTCAAATGATTATTGTCCGTCGGTTCCCAGACGGTTCCAACAGAATCGGAAGCAAACCAGTTATAACAACATATAACAAAAAAAAAATAAAAAACTTGACCGAGTTTGACCTGACTCACGTATGTTTAAATAACAAAATTCAATTAAGATTCACTAAATATTCACCAAAACATGAACAAAAATTCATCCGAAATTCAATCAAAATTCAACCAAAACCATACAAACTATTAGGTCGTTTGACTTGTTTTACGGAAATGGATTTGGGTCTTTTTTAAGGTGATCCGCTTAGTAGACTATAAATACTAATTAGTATCAGGCTAAATAACGGTTCCTAACGGTTCTTTCAAAATACCCGATAAAAGATCTGGAACTGAAAATCCCCATATTTTAGAACCGGAACCAAACTGTAACTCGCGGATTCAGTTTGGTTCCACATTAACGGCACGATTCTTTGGTTCCAAACGGTTCGGAACCGTGAACTACTGATCCGTAGATAAACGTATGATTATTTCAAAATCTTAATTTCTTGAATAATAATATTATATTTTAAGAGTTTGCTTAAATATTTTAGTACTTTGTCAAATTAACATCTAACAATATTGTTTATTTAAAATTTTATTGGGCTCTTTTTGCTACGAGAACTATTTGTACAATAAAAATAATAATAAATAAAGAGCAACAAAACACACTCCCATCCTGAATGTTGCATGTTTCTTTAACTTGTGTGTAATGGGAAGATAACACATTGCACTGTTACTAAATGATGTGTGAGAATTGTTCCCTCATGCGGTTATTGCAAGATTGGTAAACAATGACAATTGTTCACCGCACAACAAACCTCTTTTTCTCATTCTCCTTTTCTCTTGTAGTCTTCTATTAATTAAGATATGTGAGAACCTTTTGATAACCAAATTTTTAAATATTTAAGTTGAACTTAAAGAACTATAGGCTGAAAAAAAAAGTGTTAAGTAATTATGACACATTGTGCAATAAGTTGGTTATTTCTTAAGTGTATGAATATATACTATTCAACAAGTGAAAGATGGTCGTTTGTAACAATAATAAAAGTGAGAGAGGATTACTTGACGCTGGGGTGAAAAAAAAAACGAGACATTGAAAAAAACAATGTGTAACCTTTACATATAGTTTTAATGACCACATAACACTTGCTCAAAATAACCCAATATAAAATTTTTAAAATATATTTATAGTTTTCTTAATATCATATATGCAACAAACAAAAAAATCTAATGAAATTGATTCCTTCCCGAAGTTCTTAAGTTGTTATTCACATTGATGAATGTTCAACACCTACGATGTTGATTCGATAGTGGTGTTTAATAATCGAAAATAATAAGTATATCATGTTACATTGGTTCATTGTAATTGCGTTGGTTATGTGGGAAGTTCATATATCACAATTTAGGATCCATTGTGGTTAAGATTCAAGCAACCAAGTTGTATAGAGCGGAGAACCCACTGGTGCACTTGATTTGTGTAATTGTGCCCGGCTAGTAGGTTTTTGAAATGTGTGAATCTTTTTAAAAGTGTCAAGATTAGAATCATAAAAAGTAATGGGAGGATATGCATTTTGTTTTGTTTGATGAAAAACCATTCAGTCATCCCTTTGTATTGATGTAAAGTTGTGAGATAATAGTATAATACCATGTACATCGATGGTTGTCTTCAGTACCGGTATGAGATAACTTGTAGGAAGGAAGTGGTTTTGTTTTTCCTCTAAAGTAAGTTACATAAATTATCATTCTTGTTTGTCTATAGGGTAAAACATTTAGTTTAAAGTTTTTCATAAAGTTTACAAAGTGACAATTAAAGATCTAAACACATTAGACTTTTCTTAAAGTGTTACTCCGAAGTCCGAACATAACACATGGACTCTCAAGTAACCAACTCTTATTACGTAACGAGAGAAGAAGAGCAAAGAAGAAGGGGATCCACTTACAAATAACATCATATGCAATTAGGGTGTTTTATTAACCAAATGATGTCCATCCAAAGAGATTATACAAAAGAGATACGAAGATGGAGAACATATTTGAATTGCTGTTTAGTGAGACTGAAAGAGTTTAAAAAAATGTCAACTTTAATGGGTTTTATACCTTTGCCTATTGAAATTGTGGACTCTAAGGTTTTAGTCACATGGCATATTTAGTTTCTATCCTCTTAACATCTACAACTTTGTATAATATAACATCCATAAAATTACTTGTAAAAAATACCATATTTATTTTAATACGAGTGTCACATCACAATCATAATTATAATTATCACTTTGAATAGGGAAAATAAAGATAACTTCCAAAGGCGCCGCTAGAGGTAAAGGATATAATCGTAATTAACCACACCTTTCTTCACTATATGAACAACTTCTCTAACATTGGACGCATATTTGTTCACAAGTCATCGCAGAAAGAGCCACTTCTGAAATTGAACTAATCACCAAAGGTAAATCGATCATCAATATCATAATCTTCATCTTCTCCAACACTAATTACCAAATCTAATCGATAGTTTATGCTTTTAATCTATCCAGCTTCAAAACTCGAACTAGGGTTTAAAAACTTCAGTCCTGTAGATAATTCTTAGTTTAACAACTCTGTTATTGCTGATGTTTTCAGGTTTTCAATCCACCTGAATATAACATCATTTAACGCAGGTGTGTTTGGTCGTTTGGATACGAATCTGAAATCGGATACCAGCTCGTTTACAGTTTATTGATGTTTTGTTGTGTTTGTTTTATGTGGAGTTGATTACAGTTGGGCTCATGGATTCTTCAGATACTGAGCTTTTTCAAGCTATTCAGGTTCTGTGAGAATGATTTTATCTTGTTTCCGTTTTGTTACCAAGAGTTTATTCATTATTGTGCGTTGAGCTTAGGGTTATGAATTTTGAGCAATAGAAATCAAGTAGATACGATTCTCGAATCAAACAATTAGGTTTTGAGTTTCTTTTGCTGTTTCTACCAGTTTCATACTCTTAATTTCTTATGCATGTGTATGTTTAAGAAAAGGATTGTTTATCTGTAGATTGAATGATTGATACGGCCATTTACACTGGAATTTAGGGTTTTAATTCCTTTTAGAAGACTTAAAAATGCTCATTTATTATATGTACTCTGACAGGATGTTCTGCTTGAGTTTCGTGCTGGTAAAATGCATATGGAAGGAAAACGCGTTGTTGCTGATCCGCGTAAAGGACTTGTTCGCATTGGAAGAGTATGATCAATCAAATATAATGTTTTTTTCAAGAGTATTTTCATAATTTCATTTATATGTTGGTTATTTAATTCATTCATTCTCAAGTTTCTTTAAAGCATACATTTTTGTGTAACATATTCACTTTAATTATATACTAAAGTGTTGAATATTATACAGGGGGAAGAGGGATTAGTTCATATTCAATGGCTTGATCGAACTAACAACACCATTGAAGATGTATCCTAATTTTTGTTGTATAAATATCTAAAAGATAATCTTTAACTCTATCATTTATAATTTCATAATTTAAATTATATTGTTTCTTAACGTTGTTAAACATAGGATCAAATTGTTTTCCCAGAAGAGGCAGTGTTTGAGAAGGTATCTTTTTTATTTCAAATCTTTTTATTTATACTATTGATTCTTCTGTTCATAATCTCATATTCATTTTATTTGGTATTTTTGGTCAAATTAGGTTGGTCAAGCTTCTGGAAGGGTTTACTTATTGAAGTTTCAGACAGATGATCGGAAGTGTTTCTTCTGGATGCAAGTTAGAATTACTACTTGATCTTGATCTTCTTTTGTTGATTTAGATTAATATTAGACTGAATTATATTTCTTGAATTTGTTTCAGGAACCAAGAGCTGACAATGATGAAGAATTGTGCAGATCGGTCAACTTGCATCTCAATCAACCGATAGGTATTAGTTATTCTTCAGTCACTTTGATAAAATAGATTGTTGTTATTAACTTTAATATGTTAATACTTTATCATGATGTTTTCAAGTCAAGAGTATATCTGTATATGAATGATTGCTTTCATTCTTTAGTTTGTGCTACATGTCGCAACTTTGGGTTGTGTTTTCATTTGAAACATATCTAATATGTCAAACGAGATTGAAATCGCACAAAGGTTATTTGTAATGCATATAACCTCTTGTTATGTTTTTTTATTCAAATATTTAGATTATTATTGTAATAATATTATTGTTTGTAAAGAATAAAAAACAAAAAAACAATGTGAGGAATGTTATACAAGAGCAAAATTTGCACTTAAGTGATAATCTTGCGAATTTTAATTATGTTATTTGTGTTTATTCTCTTGTGGGTATTATTTTGATGAGGATTCAAAGTCTGGTACAATTTTTTAATTTTGTTTTTTCATGCAAACTAATTAATATTTTGGTTGTGTAAATTGGTTACATATTTTATTCAAAATGTCCAATCTATCTGTATATAAAGTTATCTCAATCATATGTCTAGTTAATAGTCAAGTATTACTTGTGATTTTTAATCTATAATGTTTTTTTTTTGAAAAGATTTTTGGGTCTATATTTGAAAAACCACACTAAAAGTTCATATTTAATTTCTTATTGAACCATGGTTGAGTGTACGAGGGCATAAAAAATCATTTGACGGCGGTGCTTGAAAGTATATTTATTATTATATTAATTGGCAATCTAAATTCCAGTTTTTAGTGTTTTTCAAAGAACACAGGTCTTTTTGTTGGTTAATTACATTTCATAATTCATACACATCTAATTGTTGTTTATCTGTGTTTGGTTTAGTTTATATTCAGTTTATTTACTTGTATGACCATGATTCTTTTTAAAGTGGAATTTTTGGCCCAAAATTTTATAAATTAGATTACTTTATTAATTTTAATTATCGAATATTGTTCTCTAGTAAGTCATACCTTATTCCTAATTATTTACAAACATGGTGCAAATTTCTAATATATTATTCTCCACCAACATATTTTTAATCAACTTATCTAACATATGAACTTTAATGTTTACAGATTTCCCCATTGAAGAAGATGACACTCTTGGTGAAGAAGATATTTCATCACGGTATGTGGATATATTAAAGATTATCGTTGTTTGTTAAAATTCAGGATTTTTAGGTGATACATGACTCGTAAAATGCATGATCTTATTTATATAAAGCTTTTTCAATATTAAAAATCATTTATCAAACCAAACCAGAACCGAATTCCGAAATTTTGTATTGGGTTTTTGAATGTCGTAAAACCAAGTTCGGTTTGATTAACTTTTTTATATATAGATTAAATGAAAAGTTTTGAATACCTAAAAACGAAAATCTTTACTCGATTCGTTTTCAGTGCTGGAAATTTAGTTGGATCAAGTACAGGTGCAGAAGTAATCAGTGACGTGTCCTCATCAGGACCAGTCAAATTAGCAGATCTTCAAAGAATATTAAGTAATATTGGACCCTCAGGCATGTCATAGTTATCATTATTTTTAAACTATTTTTTATTTTTATTGTTTATCATTCTAAGCTAATATCTTACTGGGTTGATAATTTTCAGGGGAGGCAGCAGATCCTGATGGAGGTAAATATATTTTAAAAATTATATTCTTTTTGGGTGTGGAAATTATTTAATCTACAATCCTATACTAAATCTTTTAAAACACTTGTATAAATTGATTATAGATCTTAAAACTTCGTAACTTACCACTAAAAGATGAAGTTGCTTTTTTTTTTTAAGAAAGAAAGTTGTGCAGTTTTTTTTGTTTGTTTGGAGACCAAATTTAAATGATTTTTCTTTAATTCTAATTTATTTATTGTGAATTTTTGCTAATAGGTTTAGGTTTGGGTGATATTCTGAAGCCTGAACTTATATTACCTTTAATGGAGACATTGTCACTCGAGCATGTAGCGACCCATTTACCCGAGGTAACTTGAGTTTCTAATTTTTATTATTTTTGTATTTTATTTTATTTTTTTCGTACTGGATTTTTGTTTTTAGTGGATCCTCCCCCATATATATATTTATTTATTTTAGCTAGAAGAGTAATGGGTCAAGTGAGTTAGAAGTCATCTCAAATACATTTTTTTATGCAATAATAATTTTAATATTAATTATTTATAGAAATTGAAAAATAGATGATGTGGTTTCGCCTGCAGGGTGAATGGACACCAGAGGAATTAATGGAATTGCTTCAGAGTCCACCTTTTCGCCAACAAGTTGATTCTTTCACTTATGTAATCTACAATCTGTGTTTCTTTTTCCCACATAATATTTATTTATAATATTTTTAATTAAATGTAAACTATGGTTTATGCAGGTCTTGAAGACTGGTCAAATAGATCTGACTCAATTTGGAGTTGACCCGAGTAAATGTAAGCACTAAAAATTTTCAATTTTAATTCAATCCAGCCTGTTATGTTAAAAACGGGCTCGGTTGAATAAACAAGTAATGTGTCAAATATAACATTGAAAAACATACCATTTCAGTAATATCGAATATTTGAATTAAACGGTTTAGGATGTTTTATAAATAACTACGCTAATATCACGTGTGTTACACATGTCAAAATAAAAAAAATATCAAATACTTAGTAATATAGTTTTTTTTATGAAAGTATTTTTTTTAAATAAAATTTAGTTGAAATTGCGATAAATTACTAAAATAAAATAATAATTTCATTTTTTAAACTTTTGTTTTTAAAATATATTTAAAAAATATATATATATTTTTTAAAACATGTAAAAATCTAGGCTAAAACATGTGTATCATACGAGTAACGAGTTGAATAAAAAAATATATTAAAATATCTTCTATTTTAGAAAAAGTATATTGTTTTAGAAATATTTAATTTTTATGATATATTATTTGTTTTTTGATATGTTTAAAAAATGATGCTCAAATACAACAAGTTTTGAGGCGGCCTAATTATGCAAAATGTTTTATTTACTAGATAGTATAAATTTTACAGTTAAAAATAAAAAAATAATAGCTTTCACCCATGTCTCTTTTAGCGATTTGTATATATTTTACTTGTTTCTTGCCAAATGTATTATAAAATATTAACCATTTTCATTACAGACAAGTTTACAGTTCTATCTTTTCTTGAGGCTCTTGAAGATTCTGTTGCCAAAACATCAAATCCTGAAGATTCTGTGCAAGATGGTGGTGATTCAAGACCTCAAACTTGTAATCAAACGGATCGAATGGATGAAGATCAATAGTTAATAATTTGATTCAACAGTTTGTTTTTATCTTCTCAGATACTGCAATTGTTCATTTTAATTTACAGTCACTCATGTAAACCTTTCAAATTTTCAATTATTTCCCTTGTTATTAAGTGGTTTGTTTTTTTTTTTTTTTTTTTTTTTCCTACTGGTTGGAATGATGATATTTAAAGTTTAGATTTAGCACAAGCTGTCCATTTATAATTTAAATTAACTAGATAACTTATTGTTTTAAAATGAGTAAATTACAGAAAACGTCCTTTATGTTTGCACCGTTTTGTGGTACATGTCCTTTGTCTTTAAAATTGACAAGAATCATCCTTTATATATCAACAAATTGCGCGCTTTGTCTTTTAGCCTAACGATCGTTAAGTTTTTCAGTTAAAATAGTCACGTGGGAGGCACATGGGGTGGTTTTTGTTTATTCTAAAATTAGAGGGACT
>WOUH02000002.1:8290869-8304982 GCA_009936405.2 Stevia rebaudiana | reverse complement strand
TTATTCCAGGTTCATAAATGTAATGCAATATCGAATTTAAACCCATTTGATGCATTTTAACCAAAAGATACAAAAAGTTTTTTTTGGTTAACAAAAGGACTAAAATTAATATCACGAGACAATTCAATAAACTCACAAAAACGAGTACTGCATTGTAAATTTCATCCGCAGCTGCATCGCGCGGGTATCCTACTAGTATATATATATATATATAAATACAACACAGATCTTCTCCATTATTACTAACTTAGTAACATAATTCATAAATATTCAACAAAAAAAAGCCAAAAAAAAAACCATAAAACAAGTAGTTGATATCATAATTTTCTTCCTTTGTTCACCCTATTTAAAAGAAAGAAATTACCCTGACAATAGATACAACATTAAATCACCTGTTGGTTTTCTTTACCTTTTTCTTTTTCTTATATTCATCATCATCATCAACATCAATCAGTGGTCATGGGTTGACTAATACAGCACCTGAACCGAGCCTTTCGAACCGTGGTCATGATCTCGGTTTCAGCGTGTTCGAGCATTCTAACCACCTCGGTGAACGGTGGTCTGACATCTGAATTCCCGTCCCAACAACGGACCATGATTTCACCAAGCACCGGGAGGCAGTCGGGCGGGATGGTGGGGCGGACACCTTTGTTGACCACCGCGAATGCCGCCTGTACAGCTGTCATGTTTTGGAACGGTAGCATCCCCGTGATTAACTCCCAGAGAACTATTCCAAAACTGTAAACATCTACTTTCTGTGTGTACGGCCTGTGCTGAATCATCTCCCTAAAATCATAAGTTTTTTATATATGAGAATGTATATATGTTTGTATCTGACTTGAAAAGAAAATGTTTAATTACACAGATGGTCCTTGTGGTTTGTGGAAAGTAACGAGGTTAGGTACTAACAGTTTAAAGTAACAGGTTTGGGTTTTATGCTTTTAGCTTCGTAACGAGTTTGGGTACTAAGGCCAACTTCCGTAAACTTTTCCTTTAAATTAGAACAAAACGACCAAAATACCCTTTGACTTTGGAAAGTCAAAGGGTATTTTGGTCGTTTTGTTCTAATTTAAAGGAAAAGTTGACATAATTTAACGGAAAAGTTAACAGAAGTTGGCCTTAATACCCAAACTCATTACGAAGCTGAAAGCATAACACCCAAACCTGTTACATTAAACTGTTAGTACCTAATTAAATACCCTTCGACTTTGAAAGGGTATTTTGCTAAATTTACCATAATTTAATGGAAAAGTTAACAGACGTTGGCCTTAATAACCAAACTTGTTACGAAGCTGAAAGCATAAAACCCAAACCTGCAACATTAAACTGTTAGTACCTAACTAGAAACCCTTTGACTTTTCATTGTCAAAGGGTATTTTGGTACCATAAATTAACAAAAAAGTTAACAGAAGTTAGCCTTAATACCCAAACTTGTTACGAAGCTGAAAGCATAAAACCGAAACCTGTTACTTTAAAGTTTAAACTGTTAGTACCCAACCTTGTTACTTTCCGCAAACCACAAGAACCATCTGTAACGAAAATATTTAAGTAACATATGCCGAAAAACACAGTTTACAGTTAAAACAGTCCTATTAATCTGAAAAATGTTTCATAAATAGTAAAAAAAGTCTAAAAAATAATTAAAAATTATATTTAAAAAAGTTATGTTAACTTACGGAGCCATCCAACGATAAGTCCCCGTTTCTGGTGTCATTCCTTCAGTCTGCACTTCAATTCTCGCAACACCAAAATCCGCAATCTTAATCGACTTATCAGCAGAAATCAAAAGATTATCTGATTTCAAATCTCTATGAATCAAACCAAGTGCATGAACATATTCCATTCCTCTAGCAACATCCAACGCCTGTTTAACCGCCAATTTCAATGGAACCGATCTATTTTGTCTTTTAGTCAAAAACTGTCTAACCGAACCACCTTTCGCATATTCAGTCACAATACACCAAACCATCGGTTTCCTACACGCGCCAATAAACCGCACAATATTCGGATGCTTCAATCTTGCAAGCATCATAACTTCTTGTTGAAACTGTTGCTCCATAAGTTGAGCGCGATCCAAATCATTTTCAGGTTTTTCCAAAAGCTTGATCGCGACATCTATACCGTTATAAGTTCCTTTATACAACTTCCCAAACGCGCCTTGTGCGAACGCGGGTCCCATACTGAGTTTCCTTAAATCAATCGTCCATTCATCGAAATTCTCGAGTCCTTCGGTTGGAAATTGTGGGTCCAATAAAGCTCGAGCCAACGCATCGTCACTTAACCCTTGAGAAACCCGACCGCGGTTCACGCTTTGCGCGTCGGTGTAATTTTTCGTGCGTTTTAAACCTTGGTGGTTTAATATACGCGTGTGTGATTCGTTGGACCCCACACTGCTGTTATCAAGAGACATTGCAACTGAACCGCCACCGTTGCTCATTTGTAAACTGTTGAAACTGTCAATTGACATATTTGACCCTTCACCGAGCTTATGATAAAACCCTTGTGATAATTCAACAAAATTATCATGACCGTTGTTTAGGCCCATCATGCCTGTAAACTTTGGAGCCTCTAACATTTTGTTTTCCTATTTTACCCCTTCAGCATGCATAAAAAGTTATTTGACCCGTTTAGTCAAACACCCTGCAACAATATATAAACACACAGTAAAAGATCAGTGTTAATTTCAAGTCATGTGACATATAGGTTTCTAATTTATGTTAAAACATATAGGTTTCTACTTCTGATTAGTCATTAGTTCTTTAAAAAGATAATTTGACTCATATTATATGTTTTTTGTTAGCACATGAGAGAAATTAGTGATGATTAAAACATAATGTTGTATTAGAAGTTATTAGAATTGAAACTACAAATACACAAACAAAGTTTTGAATGAAGAAAATATGTTTTGAATTTCTTTGCATACTTAATTAAAAGACTTTTAAATAAGGATAATAGCTAAAAAAAATTAAATAAAAACAACATGCAGGTGTTCTACTTCCAGCTCAATTCATTCTGAAATTAGATTATAGTTCAAAATCTTCAAGTTCAATTTTTTATTTTGCGACAGAAAAAAAGCATTTAATAGTAATCACGGAGTCATGCACGAACACAAAATGATTCTCTTTCGTACCCAAGATAGCTAAAGATCATCAACGAGACTCAATTTAAAAAATTGATGAGGAAATCAAACCCTATTTTAAGAAAGAAGACAATTAAACACTATCCATTTCAGCTAAACCTAATCATCAAGTCTCAGAACAGTTGATTCACTAACAGCATCATCAAAAACACCAGCTAACCCTAAGAACACAAAATCCCCAAATTACAAACAGTCAAACAAACCAGAATCCCAAAATCCGAAGACTTAGAACAGCTCAAACACATAGATACACAGCATTTTTTACAGTCAATCGAACCCAAAGTCAATAATACGCTTAGAACCTGTCAGATTAAAAATGATCCATGAACAGAACACTAATAATTCGGGTAAAAGAGGGAAAAACTTACAGATTGTAAATAGGGTTTTGTTACTTGTTTATCCGATTGAAGATTGCGATGATGATTACAGAAGTGGAAATGGAAGATCGCGATAATGGTGGAGATAAGTATGAGAAGAATGTTGGTGGGTTTGACGCCGACGAAAAGACGATGTAAGTCTAGAGAGAGAGTAACGAAGAGAGAAGACGAAGAAAGAAAAACAATAACTACTGGTCTTCGTTCTTTCGTTAATTTTATTTATATGATTATTCGTTATTTGTTATTTATATTCTTGACAATAGTGCCATTTAATAGTTTAATTACTATACGTATACCGCAAAATGAGTTTAGGTCGTTAGCAACTGCTATTATTTTGAGTTTTCATATTTTAAAATTCACGACTTTGAGTTCTTGTAGTATTTAATTTCTATCAATCAAAGTCCCTCTGCCTCTGTTTCTCTGAATAACTTTTATTACTGATCTTTAGAAATTATCTATTTTACTCTTAGAGACGCAAATTGCAATCTAGTTTTTCTTTGTTTGCTTACTTGCCATCGTTGCCACAATGAATCCACCTACTTATCACGTCGCAGCCACCACCACCACCATCATAATCCATAGAGAATATTACCACGAAAAGAAGAAGATCGAGAAACGAAGAAGGATCAACATGAGCTAAAGAAGAAGAACAATGAGCCCTTTTGTTCATCAGCAAAACAGGGCCACTGTTACCATTACCGTACAAAACCATTGTTACCACCGTCGAAAGCACTAATGTTATAGAAAAACTCAATTGCAAGATCATCAAGACTTATTTCTGAAAACTCATCTCTGACAGTGTTAACGAACTTGTGTCTTCGAGTAGGAACAACCTCTGACAGAAAAACTTATTCAATTTCCAACATAAATTGGGCGTGAGAATCTACTCCAGCTTCTAGAAACCCGGTGAGCTTTAGAAGATGAAGAACCCGACGAAGCATCGGTCAACATCAAAAAATTAGTACCAACCTGAGTTCTTACCGTCATCAACATGAACATCAATGTGGTCACCGATCACAAATTTTACCCCATAGGCAAGAAACAAGCAGATTGTCTGCGTTCTCCACCACGAAAACATAACTAGCACATATGACATCCCATGTATTTATTTCCCTAGTAGAAAGCGCCTGCTTGGCTTAACATAATTGAAAGTGGTATTAATTTGGGTGATTTATCCATACAATTCCAATCATATTATACCTGGTCCACACTAAAATTACACCATTCACCGTTATTTTTAATATACATCATCACTCTTAATACGGGTTAAGGTGATCTCCAATTCTTTAGGTAAAAGGTTCGAGTCGTGTCAAATACGGAATAAATGTAAAAAATTGTTATCGATAAAGGAGTATCAGTCCATCAGTACTAGGGTGCTAAAGATCTAGATGAATCGGTACTAGTAAAAATTCTAAGTTACATAAATAACTACAAATATATCATCACCCTTAATACGGGTTAAGGTGATCTCCTCTTCTTTAGATAAAAGGATCGAGTCGTCTCAAGCAGGGAATAAATGTAAAAATTGTTATAGAAAAATGATTAAGTATTAGTCCATCACTTAGTAGGGTGCTAAAAGTCTAGATGAATCGGTTTTAGTAAAAATTATAAGTGGAATAAATAACTACAAATATGAGGAACTGTCAAACCATATGTTTGATGGTTTAATAGTTATATTAAATGATTTTAACCAATATGATAAAGATGTTTCGCTTAAAATAATAATTGTGAATGAAATGGAAAACATATAAGAAAAATCTAGAGAAATCAAGTGTCAATCGAGTCTAAATAAATGACAATTATTCTTCTTGATTGCTCCTGATGACAAAGGTGAAAGTTAAAGTGTCATGGTTAAACTGCTAGTTTGAATAGTATTGGGTGTTAGTTTCGATTACAAAAATCTAATTTGTCACACTCACACACATATGTATATATAATTATATATATTAGGGGTCGACAAATGTGTTGATTTTAGTGTAATTATATTCACTTAAGACCCAATCATCATCATCACACGTAAAGGTAGGATCTGAAGAGGTTAAGATATAGACACGTTTACCTCTACTCCGTAAGAATAGAGAAACTGCTTCCATTAAGACCCCGATTTATGATGTCTAATTAACTGTTTATCGTAGGACCAACCCAACGTTTTTAACGTTATTTTCACAAAAAAAAAAGTTTTAAAACGTTAAAATTAATGCAATTTAACATTTGCCACTCGATGACCCACACATATAAACATTATATGCGTGCATTGAAACAGGGCAGCTTAAGACAAAATAAAAAATTAAAATATAACCTTGATGTGAGTTAGGATGTGCCAACTACACGCTCATTAAGAAAATTACGATTTTATGAACCGTTGAACCTCAATTGTCTAAGGTCTTAAGCCCCTTGACCATAGGGTTCAAGGGTGGTGTTTATGGAAACACTCTTGTCTAAGGTATTGAGTACTAATTGCAGTCGCACCTTAATCGGGCAAGTGGGTAAATTTTTTTGTCATGTTTATTGTTCATTGGAAATTGCTTCAGATTTGCTTATTTCTCAAAAGTTCGACAAATTGTTCATTTGACCTTCAAAATCAAATAGGTTAAACATGCGGTTTAATCCACAACATCACACAATTACTAGCCCTTGAGACATATATCTTAAACACTACAACTCCGTCAATCAAACATTACATTATTATATGCTTTTTGATCGATCATTGATCTAACCCTCTCAACGGCCAAAAGCAACGATCAAAAAGGTTTGTCATGTACCAAAAACGAAGCTTAATCGGAACAAAAGGAGTCGAAATCATGTGGTATTTGAGTCATTTTATGCGTACTTTGCATGTCGAGTGACATCGATTCAGGTTGTGTCAAGCCAACATGGTGTCCATGTATGAACTGATCAAACGACGAGGGTTCTTCGTGACCTCTAAAATCCCAAGAACTCACCGGCTCAAGGGAGAAGGAACGATGAACTCCCATTGTATTAGTCAAATTTGCTTCTAAACCTTCACATTTTATTGGAAAAATTAGTAAAGAAAATAAAGTATAAATATGTGTGGCAACATTTGAAAAGAATGAATTTAAGATAAAAATAATAATAATTTACACACGGGGTACTACAGATTATAAAAAATCTTAAATTTCTTTGAAACCTCTTTTCTCTTTTATTTAAAAATATAAAAAATAATTAAATAATTAAAAAACATGAACTTTTTTGCTTTGATATTTTCAGCCAAGACACTCCATATGTTATTTCTCCTCGAACTTATTATCAGATAACACGCACATATGATACATTAGTTCTAGTTTTAAAGGGCCTTTAGACAGTGGTTAATTATAGATTAAACGAAGTACCAAGTCGTGACACAAAAGTGCATGTTTCTGACAGACATAAAAAATAACTAAATAATTAAAAAAACAAGAACTTTTTTTCTTTGATACTTTCAACCAAGACACTCCATGTGTTATTTCTTCTCAAATTTATTATCAGATAACACGCACATATGACACATTAGTTCTAGTTTCAAAGGGCCTTTGGACAGTGATTAATTATAGATTTAACGAAGTACCAAGTCGTGACGCAAAAATGCATATTTCCAACAGACAAATAATTCATATTACATGTGAGAAAAAGTAGTAGTATATAAGCATGTATACGAGTTTATTTACAACTAGCTACTCAAGATTCTTTTGTTTAAATTTTAAATCAACAAGATTGGTTTGTTTAAAAATTTATATCCAGCTGAGCTCAAGCTATAGTTAAAACTCATTTAATAAATAAATTTTCATTTACAAATAACTAAATAATATATATTTAATTAATCGTACAAAGTTATAGAAAAAGTATTAAATAATACAATTTACTTATACCTTTATTCATAATTAAATATAAATATACCAAAGCTTAAAACATATAGATATAAAATAACTAAGTGTGAACATATAAAGAAGTCAAGGTTGAACTTGAAATATTATCAACAACTCCAACTCAAGCTTTTAAGTTTGAGGCGAGTTGAGTGTTTGTTAGTTTTATTAATTAATTGAACAACCCTAACTTGAGCTCCACTCCGTTAATTAAAAATTCATACCATCATGACTAACGCTTCTTGGAGTGATCCCTTGAAAAGACGATGAAATGTCACCATTGGTGATCATGTCTACACATTCACCTTTGAAATTGAAACAACTTTGTGGAATTGAATTTGGAGAAGAAATAGAAACCCGGTTCACAAGAAAACCCATATGGGGTCTTCGATCTCTTTAATTAAAAAACAAAGTTATAACTATGAATAAGCGTCACACTTACTAATTTTTATTTATTTATTATTTTTAACGTACGTGTTGAACCCATTTTGATGTCCTCTGGTTGTGGTCTACGTCTTCTGGCATTATGTGCGGAGAGACGTCGACGACAACTACGCTTCTGATCATCAAATTCCGACAAATCATGCAACCTTCAAGATTACTATTTAGATAGTTTCACCGCTAGAAAATTGGAACATTTCTTATGCAAAAAAATAAATAAAATCATAAATGCGTATGAGACACGATTCTGACAAATTTTCAACAAAAAATATTTTATCAAATGAAAAAAAAAATATCAGTAAGTTTCTTATAAAAAATAGTTTTTCATCTTTTTTAATTCTTTTAATAAACTTTTGTGACACAAATGATAAAGATTAACTATTTTGAGAGAAAAGCATATTGGTGACTAAATTAAAACGTTTTAAGATTCAAAACAAGCCAACTTATAATATGACACGAGACTAAAGTGACAAAATGGTGTTTGCAACAAAAAGTTAAGATTTAGTGACATAAACGAGTTCTTGCCTGCTGCATTGCTGACAAAACCTACGTTCGATCCCCGCGACGACAACTTTTGGGCTTTTCGAGTGAACTACACAAATCCTATGCCGACGGTGGTAATCTTTTGCCGACGCGAGATCAAGATCACACCCTTCAACTTGACATCGTGCCAAAAGAGAATTTTGTTGTGAACCTCTAGATCTTTTTATTGGCAAATAAGATGATGAATCCGGTCCCGAAATTGACTTTTCCCGACGGTACGTCTGTCGACCAAGATTCAACCCGATCGTCGCTTCACGCGATAAAACCGAACCTTCTTCCAACACATCAGAAAACCCCGAAAACAAATAGTCACTGTTTTCGTCACTAGAAATAGCTAAACTTTTGGGAACTTCAACCTCCCATCCCCATTCGGGTCGTGTATTTGAATCCGATTCCATGAAGACGAAAACTTTCTTGAAAATACACTTGAAATGCAAGAATTGAAAACTTGAAATCTAGTGAGGTGGGTAGCAAATAGGTTTCATGTTCCCTTCAAAACAACATCAAATGCCGATAAAGATTGTAAAAACAACCACCCCACAATGGTAATAAATTCAATTGCTTTCGGCCCATTAGTTTCGTCACTAAAAGAATCAAGTGTCGTAAATTTCATTCTGTTAGATTTACCCATGTTGATCCATCAGTTTCCAAAATTAGCCAGACAGATTAAACGAAGAACATGCTTTCGCATGTTTTCATCAAACTCTATCGTCATAGTTACAAGGTAAAAGCTGACATGAATTCACAGTCCAATTATTTTCTTTCATTCGTAATAACTGCAATCAAATGAAGGTTGTTGAAAATGTTTAATACGATGAACAAACACTCAACCTCTTTGTTGTTAATTCATTGGTCATACCCAATCGTTTTCTGCCAGCAGTTTGGTAAATTTAAATCTTAATTCATTCAATGTCATTTTATATTTAAGATACCCATGTGTTGATTTTAAGGTTTTGTGAACCACCACAAACGTTAAAATAACCTGGGCTTTGTTGCCACATAGATACCTTTTAAGCCCATTAACTTGTATATAGTGGTATTTTAGTGATTGTTTGTCATAAAACTGATTTGACTTCAAAAAGAATGTTGTGTTTTGAGGGTGGACTCTCACAACAAGAGATTAGTGTTTAAAAAAAAGTTTCAAAAACTCTTTATTATGATGCTCTTACTAGCATGTGTAATGAATTAGCATTTGAGTTACACCATCTTCAATGGTTTACCCTAATCCACTTTCAGTTGTGTCACGAGTCACGACACTTATCACATCAGATTTTCACTCATCTTTTCAAAATTTCTTCTTTACTTGAACATTTTATTCACTTTAAAACACTGTTTTCAATATTATATTCATACGTATATGTGTATGAGAGAGAGATGGGAAAGATGAGGACCACACCCCTCTTTGTTTCCATCCGAATCCAGGATGAGTTCCTCCAAATATTAATCCGAATGCTTGCTCCAACGGAAGAGTGAGTGCATATCCGCTTTTTGACATATCAACCCGATGCATCTCCAACCCACTGTTGGAGATGGTCTTAGAAAACAGTTAAGTTTTGTCAGGTTGATTTGACCCAAAAAATCAAAAATACTTTACTTGTTATTTAAAAAAAAATTAAGTAACTACTAATGAAACGGATATGGATTTGAGAGTTTTTTTTTAACAAAATTACTTATACCATTTCATTTTAAAATTTTATTTCTATATTTTTTAAATAATAAATTCACGCACTCACTAAATTGGTCTTAAGTAATATGTGTATCATTTTGTCTTTAGGGAGACTTCAAGCTTTATCACTTGAAAGTAATACTATTGAGTAACATCTTGGTACCATTGGACCCAAGATAACCGCAAAATTTATAATTAATTGAAAATATAAAATAAGTTGTATGCAATTGATCATGAGTATACACTGCTGAATTTTAATACAATTTATTTATGCATTAGCTTCGAAAGTAGTATAAAATACGTATAAGAAAAAGACGAAAACAAGAAAGTGAAAACCGGTTTGTTAAATATGTTAAATACAAGTAGTACTCTAGATGTATATATATATATAATTTCATAAACACAAGGTTATATAAAGACAACTCAACTGTAACGAATATAATAGTAAACCCGAATTATTACATTAAAAGGTTGTATATACAAGATATCAAAAACTATTTCAATGGCAGAATAAAGCTTCGTGTTAGTGGCCTCCGTTGTTGTGTATGTCACTTGCTCTTTGCCTTCCTAGGAGTCAGGAGAGGTTCCATCGTTTTCTAATATGCATATTAATGTCAACGTACCTAGTGAGTTCTAAGTTTAAAAGCATCTTATTCAAACATTTAACATATTGTTATACTTTACCAAAATAATTCAATAAAGAAATTACCATAATCACACGAACAAAAACGATGCAACAAGTGATTCAAAGTCGATTCCCTAAACAAGCATTGTCATATGATGTGTTTTAGATCGTGCGATTAAGTGTTCAAGTAATAAATTATAAAAACGATCAAACAAATTATACACTGACGGCAAGTGTACCGGTCACGATGTAGTGGAAAATGAAACACCGAGTATCGTCAAAGGACTCAAAGGACATAACCTAGACACACAATACGCTCTATCTAACCAAATTACCTAATTTTATTATTATATTAATTAGTTGTGATTGGGGGTTTACTAATAAACTAATTAGACTTAACAATGCAAACAAAAATAAATAGTAGGCAAACAATCAGAAAACCAGATGATAAAAGATAGCAACTATTTAGACTAGAACCATGCATCAATTACATATGCTCTTAGTATTGGGCAGTTGATTAGGACACGCATTTCTAGTAATTAAGACAACTAATAAACCCTAGGTGATATGCGATCTCCTCCCGGTCTCAACACACACGACAATAAGGTTCTACCAAAGTCCTAATTAAGCTCACGGTCTATGGTCGGATCTCCTCCCGGTCTCACCTTCCTATGACTCGGTACCCTCTACTTAGATATGAATAATCCTATACCACTAATTGCTAGAGACTACACTGACTTGAACTTTGGTTCTCCTCCATGTCTCACCTAGGCTCATACAATGCAACAATGGACAATTGACATCGTATACCCTTTTGGTCTCACGAATGGCAGCACACAATCACTTTCTAACTGAAAAAGATCCATCCTAATGACTAGAACAAATCAAATTATGCTAAACTACAACTGGATAAACCAAGAACATCATAAAATAACCACATACAGATGCAATAGACTCATAAAACAACAACCTATTACCTAATCATATAAAATCAACATAAGACAAAGTCCAAAAACCGATTACATGCATAAAATCAAACAATCATCATTAGTGTAAGTAGCTACAAACAAAGTAGCCAACAATCATATTGAATTCATTCAAATCATTCATAATTGAGTTCATTGTCTAAACGGAAACAAAAGAAGAATTAAACAAAACAAATGTAAAACTAAACATTCTAACCAATTGCAAACATAAAGATCTTCAAAACAACCTCTAAATTGAATCCAACAGCTTTCTCCACGTCCATAATCACCCAAAGATGTATAAAGTTCTGAACTTTGTACCCCAAATCGTCTCCTTGTATTTATTAAAAAAAATTAGGTTTTCCTACAGCATTCGGGCCTTACGCAATACCTGTGGCTGCCCTATCCTCCCCCGCGCAATGCACTTAGGACAAAATGGCCGATCACAGATTTTTCCTCTTTATGGAACTCACCTCGCGCGCTACGCATGGATTTCTGGCTTGGGCTTGCATGATACACGAAGGGTGTATTTTCAGATTTTCTTTATTTTTTGTCTTGTTTTGTGAATGCTTGTTCTTTGTCGTTTAAGCTCCAATATGTCTTCTTTTCCATGAACACCTGCAAAATATAAAATCACTATGTACGAGAACAAATTCTTACGAAAAGAGACAATTCAATATACAAAACTATAAAAAAGGGTCATAGAAATGAGATGTGTTTTACAACACATCATCATATAGCTTGGACCGTCGTTTAAAAGCATTTGTCACCATTTTACTTTATCCAATCATATAATTGCTATGAGTGTAGTTTGGTATATAATTTCTACGTATAATATTTACCATTTTCTTTAATCATACGATAGCTATGAGTGTAGTTTGGTATATAATTTCTACATATAATATTTAACATTATCTTTGTTTAACTCTCATTTCTCATCTCACTCATCAACTATTTAATATTTTGTTTATTCAACCCATGTAAAGTGGATTGCTTGAAGTTGAAGGTAAATTTGTGTCTGGTTAAGGTGATTCAGGAAAAAAAAAAGAATGGTCTAGTGAAGGTGAAGGGTAGAACGTTCACAATGACCACATAGGCAATAATGAAGGTTCTAATGTTGTATCGAACACATTCTTGTTAATAACGTGCTTGATATTGTATTATTTGATTTTGGTGCTATCGGGAGCTTCGTATCGATTAGTTTTAATACATTTCCTGATAAATCCCTATAAGATAAATAAACTTTTTTAGGTTGAAACTACAATAGGAAAAAACAACAGACATATGATCTGGATGCAGGTTCTCTTTTATGGTGATCAACGAGTTTTAAGGTAAAGTTTTTTTTGGTTTTTGAAAGTTCAAAAGTTCATATATTGTAGTTTGGTGCTTTTCAAGGATAGTCAACAACAATGAACCAAGACAAATAAGTTAAAGGAAGTCCTAGTGTTGTGTCATTTTTCTGACATATTTTCTACGGATCTATCAAGCATTTCACAAGACAGGGAGGTCGAGCTTCGGGTCAATTTGGTCATCTGTAATGTAGGATTTCACATCTCAACCGCAAAACTTCTTAGATTAGGGGTTTATAAGACCGAGCATCTCACTGTGAAGTGCGTAGGAATTGTCCTAAAAGAAGAAATGCAAGAGTATGAAAATGTGCCTTGTATACGAAATTGAACAAATTAACAACCACAAAGAACAAGTACTTATTACCTGGAATTGATAACTTGTTTGATCAAATATAAGAAGCAAGTTCTCTGATATCAATATGCAATTGTGTTATCCTTAATTGAAGTTTAAAGATAAAGACATCATTATGGACATGATATGGTCATTATGAGTATTTAGTGTTCACCTTTACTTTCTTAGATTTAGCCGGATATTACAAGAGATTCATACAAGATTTCCAAAGATCGCAACGTCATTAACAAAATTGCAATGGAGACCAAGTCAGCAAAGTGCATTTGAAGAGTTAAAGAAAAGGTTAACCGTTGTTTCGGTTTTGTCTTTGCTAAATCAAACGGAGGACATGGTAGTTTATTCTAATGTATCTTATTAAAGACTAAGATACATAAATGAAGGTCATTGCATATGCTTTATGACAATTGAAAACACATGACGAAAACTACCGGACACATGATTTGCGGATTCAAATACTACCTCAAAATTGGGGATTAAGATAGTTTCTCCTAAAAATATGATCGGTTGAAATGAAGATGATCGAAGAACCTGTTGTGGAATAAAAAACACATGTTTTTTTGTTATTTTTGTTTCATGTTTATGCTATAAACGTAACATAAAATGTTTTCGCATTATTTTTTGTTTCATCCTTGAAAGATATTATTTTGATGATGTATATGATTACGTAAATGGTGACGATGAATACCATCGTAATAACCTTATCATTATAAAGTACTAATAGATCGTTTGCTAAAGTCTTTTCAGGATAACATATCATGTGCGGTTGGAAAAGAAAACAATATATAGTGATTGTTTT
>WOUH02000002.1:8248641-8261145 GCA_009936405.2 Stevia rebaudiana | reverse complement strand
TTCAAAATTTTCAAATTCGAATAATCCGATTCGAATAACCCGAATAACTCGAAATCCGACTCGATGAACACCCCTACCAGGGGCGGCCCCGACCCTTTTTTGTTTTTGTCTGAAGGGTAAAATTATTCCGTCCATTAATTTTATACGTATATAGTTCGGCCTGTTATAATTTTTTTTCAAAAAAATTATAGCTCCCCACAATTGTTTCCCTAAAATTTTTATTATTTTGTAAATATAAATAATTTGGAGAGGGTTCAAATGAGAACTGATGGTTTTTACAAAAACTTCAAAAACTCAAAACAAACGAAATCATATTTACCTCATTCTGTGGCATTGTGATCTTCTTGTCAAGCCTTAAATAAACCTATCTTAGTTTAGATTTTAAGGGTTTAAAATTTTTCTTTTAGCGTTATATTTTAATTTATCTTTTTTGTTTAGTTTATATAGTTTACTTTTGGATATTAGCTTTAGTTTTAACAAATGGTGCAAGTCACCATTAGGCGCCCCACACCGACTGATCTCACGACCAACATGATAGAGGTAAATCACGTGACCCAAGGAAAATCAGATGGTTTTAGGATTTGAACTTTGGACCTTCTTTATGGATTCATATCTCCTTACCACTAGGCTACTATTGCGGGTTTAAAGGTCTATGGCTTAGTAAAAGGGTTTAACATTAGTGTTTAACTTTAGAGCTTATCTTTAAGTTTTAACTTTTAAGGTTTACGTTACTTTTTTGGTTTAGCGTTAGAATTTAGCTTTTGGGTTTAGAGTTTAGGTTATAGGGTCTGGTTAGGGTTTGACGAGATGGTTTCAACGTCACCTGAATGAGCACAATTGGAGTCCATTTAGTCGAATTCTGGCAAAAACATGAGTTCTTATTTGAACTCACCTCTATAAAGGTCAAAACTATGAATTGTATTATTTATTTTCTGCATTTTTTTACACTTTTAAATATTTTGTGCTACTTTTTAATATTTAGAAACGTGAAGGTTTAAACTGTAAATTATAATTAAAAAAAAGTCTAGTTCCAAAATCAAAATAATTTCTTGAGTTGTTAATTCTAACTTTATTGTTTGAACCGACTTGAACCGTAAACCCGAACGTGAACCTTCGACCCGAACATACCCAATATATAATGAGAAAAAAAAAATTATGTGTCCGATGACTTTTGGCATCATATAAATTTATGTTCAAGATCCGTCACTGCAACGAGTTATGCTCAAACATGAACGTGTAAGCATTTTAGCTAGTGTATAAACTTTATCCTATGTAACGCTCACCAAAAATAACATGCAAACACAAGTTAGAGCATAAACAACTGAGCTACCATGTTTTTGCTTAACTCCGGGCTATATGCGAATTTATATCATGATCGACTAAAAGATCATATATATCCAAACAACTATAGCTATTTCATAATGCGTGAAGTATCAACTCAATAAACTTGTTAAATTTATCTTATTTGGACAACTAATTAATAAGAAATAACATATCATTATTGATAAATAATAAATTCTACTAATATTTATCAGCATGAACCCATAATAGTATAAGAAAGTATGAAAAGGCTTCTAGCATTTCGGGTATCAAGTGAGTTGTATTACTTGTATAGAGGTATAGGTGCTTACAGGGGCAAACCATAAGCCGGGCCTGGGGTTTTCGCGCGTAATGTAAATTTCACGATTTCAACAGAAATTTTTTTTATATATATAGGCTGGCAACCCATGAAATCCTTTAAAATTCTACATATATGATCTTGGCAACCCTTGAAACGAAATTCAAGCTCCGCCACTGGGTGCTTATTTTTTAAAATTGAGGGTTCTAGTCACGTAATAAACAATTTAATATATATGTTAATTTTTTAAATACTACTTTTACTATTACATTTGCATTTAATTCTAACCTTTTCAGAATTCAATTCACCCCTGCAGCAAATCAATGATGTGAACACTAGTTATATTCGTTTAACATATTAATTATGTTATACTAATAAAGTAATAAGTAATAACTACTAATAAACTAATAAGACGGTTTCACTAAAACCCAAGATATCATATGTTACATATCATATTTCTTGCGGCCCTACCATTCTTAACATGTTGTTTATATAAGTGTTGTTTATATATGCTCTCATACTATACACAAAAGTCATGAAGAGCTTATATTTCTTGTTCGTTTGCCTTGTTATCACAACAAATATATCTCCGATTACAAATACTCGAATAGCAACTCCCATGCTTAACGCGACAAAGAAAATTTGTTTCTTTAGTTACTGGACCATTTTTATCTACAACGGAATCAACGATCCTATTACCGTTCATGTACAATCACGGGACGACGATCTCGGAAATCATACACTTGCATTAAACGATAACGAAAATTGGAGCTTTTGTGAAGCTATCACATTTAAGACGAGGTTTTATGCACATTTTTATTGGAATTCAAAGACCGCTTTCTTTGATGTTTTTGTTGACCATTTAGGCAATAGATATTGTACAAAATGGAAATATAATAAACGAAGAAGATGTATTTGGTTAGTCAAAGAGGATGGCTTTTATTTGGGGGAAGACCTTAACCAGTTTCCATTAGGATGGACCAAATTACATGATTGGTAATGAATTCTATGTTTTTGTTAAATGAATCTTAAAAATTTATATATCAATGAAATGAAATGAGTACTATCCTTTTTGCTGGTTGCATATACAATGGTTGTTTAGATTGCAGTTTGTATGTTTGATGTGAATTCTTTACAATAAATGTAAATATTAATACAGTCCTTATTTTATGGTACCATGAATGTACACATCTTTTTTTAGTTAAAGGATTTTAGAATTAAATCAAATAGGTTGATAAATAGTGCTAACTAAAAACCGAAGTTGTTTCTTTATTTCAATAACATATAATTTCAGTAGTCAAATATATAATTTTTATTTGAGTAAAAAAAATCTAAATTCAAAGCCAGTTGTAATGTGAAAATCTACCTCTAATAAAGCTAACTAAAAAATGTCACATGCCATTTTCTTAATTTTTTAAAAGTTTTTTAATTATTTAAATTAATTAGATTAATATTTTTAATTCTTTTATATTTGTTATTTTATCTTAAATTATAAAATATATTTAAATTTCAAAATCATTTAATTAAGTATTATCCTATATATTTAAAAAAGTAAGCTGTACTTTTTATCCCTGAGGTTTGAAATATTTAACACTTTCAGTCCACCGTCAAGGATAGCGGTCTCTAACGTGTCATAACGTTTCAAGTCTTATAAATTTTCATCTCTAATGTTTGAAGTCTTAACAGTTTTCGTCACTAATGTTTCAAGTCTTAACAACTGTTTAAGTCTTGCAAATCTCAACGAGGAAAACCGCACTTACTCTAATCAGATTTAAATTTGTCGTTTCTTTTATTTGTATAATTGTCAACTGAATTTAAGAAATTTATATTTAAAAAGTTTCTAATGAATAAATTTAAAATTTCAAAGCATAATTTGTAGTTATAAAAGTTTCACACATTTATTTATTTGAGTGTTCACAACCTTAACTTAATATGTATATATAATAATTAAATAATAAAGTTTTAAGTGTTAGTTATGTAACTCCGTATACCACGCAATTTTAAGCTTGTTTAACCACTATAGCATTTATTTGCGGTTGGTGGTTGGTCAAGTGACAAAGCCATTTAGAGTTGGAGTCTGGTAAAGATTTTCTCTAAGGAAATCTCCGCTTAAGGTCGATTGTTCGAATAAAAAACTATAACATATGTTTTAGTTCCTTTTAGCTATATTTATGCTAAAAACATTTTAATGGAAAAAAAGAAACTTTTATAGAACACCCAAAACGATCACCAAATATATATTTATTTAATCCTAATAAGTTAAATAAGATAAATATGGTACTAAATCAGTAAATCTATTAAATATTGCATTTACTTTCTTTGTATTAATTATTAATTAACAACAGTTAATGTAATATAAATAGTAAATGGTCCCTAAGGTCCTTAATTGTATATATCTCCAAATGTAAACCAATATTTACATATATCCTCATTTGTTACAAAATATTCAAATTGCCCTCCGTAAACTCTAATAGTAGCTAATCTATGATCTACTTAAAATATCATATGGAACTCAGAGAGGACCCAGAACAGGACCTCTGAAACAAATAATAACGACCATAAATCAAGAGACGGTGCCAATATAAACCGATCACTTCTTGCATTGTCAAACTTTATAAATGCTTTTAGAAAAACAGTATAGAAAGGGTTTAGTAATTGTTCATTATCGAATTAGGTAGGATTAAGGAAATCAAAACACATCTAGGTAAATTGTAGTTGTTTAAAAACTTACGCATTTGTAAGACTAAAAATTTAGGAATTGTTTTTTGTATTTAGAGATGTATCTTGACTATTTGAGGATATAACTTTGATTATTGTTGATTTTTCTAATATATTTTTTTATTCAAAAAATGAATTTTTGATGTTGTAGTTGTTTAAAATTTAACATTTGTATTTGGGGAAAAATATATTATTGATGTATTAGGAAGTGAAATATGTAAATAAATTACAAACATAAGGGTAAATAATCCTTTAATAATTAAATATTAGTTCAATGAATATATAATATTGGTGATTGTAATTGTAAGTTTGGTGATTGGGTGGTGCCAAGTGTCTTGCTTGATACAAGAAGAAATAATATTGATGATTGTCATTTAAAAGAAAAAGTTAAATGATTATATATATGTAATTGATATGGTTTAAGAAAAAAAGTATTAAATTGATATTTATGTTTCGGTAAATATATAATAAATAAAGTTATGAAAAAGATATACGTCCTTTAATATTCAGTTACGTACAACACGGCATTCAATTAGATGTGAACATCCGACGAGAAATTGATTCCGACGCAAAACTGTTGAACCAAATCAATGATAAAGTATCTTTATGACCCGAAGAATTTTTAACATAATGACATACAACATTTATTTACCGCTTTTCATAGATACAATTTCTTACCACAGCCCACAAAGGGTTAATTTCTAGTTTATAAGAAAAACACGAAAATGTAATTTTGAAAGCTTTAATAGTTTATACGTTATTTTAATATAGTTTACGAATCACCTCACTACAACAAGAAAATTCCCCAGAGAAATATAATCCATTTCATGGACCATATCAAGGTTCTATATAAACAATGTGTAGTATGAATCAAATAGTAAGAAAGTAAACTCACTAAATAGTTATGTTATTTGAGAAATTAAATAATGAGAAATAACATATCATGTGTTAATGCATAAATTATTACATAAACTATTTAATGTTATTAAACCTAATATCTTGATAATATAAGAAAGGAATTAAACGGCTAGATATTATCAATTATTGTGGTATAAAGTTAGAAAAAACGTACCCACTATAGAATGATATAGCATTTAAGCTAATAAAATTATCTCTTTGATTACTAATAATATTGTTTCCAAAAAAAAATCATATAGAAGTAGTATATTTTTCTAGTATCTACTTACCTTTATTGGAGTAATATTTGTTTTAATGTATTCACCAATTTTTTTGGTCTATATATAATAGAGTTGTTTTATTATATGCTCATTGTACTAATATACCCAATCATAAATCATGAAGAGTTTATTTTTCTTCATGTTTTACCTTGTTATCGCAACAAATGCATCTCCAATTACAAACACTCAAATAGCATCTCCCACGTTTAACACAACAAAGAAGAGTTGTATGTTAAGTTATTGGACAGTTTATATCTACAACGAAATTAAGGATCCGATCACCGTTCATGTACAATCGGGTGATGATGATCTTGGAAATCATACTCTTGCATTAAACAATAATGAAAATTGGAGTTTTTGTAACACACTTACGACGCTATTTTATGCACATTTCTATTGGAATTCAAAGACTGCTTTTTTTGATGTTTTTGATGAGGATACAAGTGAAAAGTATTGCACACAATGGAAATTTCGTAAACCACGAACATGTTTTTGGTTAGTTAGAGAAGATGGATTTTATTTGGGGGAACATCTTAATCCTTTTCCGGAAGGATTTACAAAATTACATGATTGGTAATGTGTTTATGTTTTTATCAATATAATAAATGATTAAATGGTGTGCTTGATTTTTCAAAATACATTTCAAGATATTTATTTGCAATAACCGCTGAAATGAATTGAGTTTTACCTTGTGTGGTCTGGCTATTCTTTTTATAGATGATTTCTAACTATGATATGTGAGTTGTGAGTCTTGTGACTAATGTTTTGAGGATAATATCGAGTTGATTCATATTGTTTAAATTACATTCATAAGGAGTGCCTTTAATTCTCGAAAAAGAAAGAAACGGGGAAAATGAAAAAGAATAAATTTCGTTACATGAAGTCAAATTATGTTGCAAACTTGATAATTGATATCATGTCTACACTTTTATTTGAATTTTGAATTTTACGTGGCAGGTCTCTAAGACAATCCAGTATGCTTGAGTGAGTGGGTTCAAGTGAGTGTGTTACGTAAGCGTCACATAGGAAAGACGGGTGCATTGAGATTGGAAAGAGGGTGAAATGGTAGATTGTGATAGGTTGAAATAAAATAAACAAAACAAAAATGAATTCATTGATTAGGGGCGTGAGTCGACCCACGGTGTTGTGGGCAACACCCACAAAATTGAAGAGGGGGCGGTGGGGGACGTGATCCCACCCACTCACGCCCAAGTGTACATACCGCACAATCTAAAAGACACTTGATCGTTGATCGTACCATTGTGGGCTCTCAGAAGCAATGCAATGGTGAAAAGATGGACTCAGTTTTCTTCTTTAAATACAATATTATCATATTAAATTTCTAACTGTTTATACAAATGCCTCTTGGCTTAGTGTTGAAGGTGTGCATTAGTCACATTGAGTTAATTTGAGTTAAAAACAAATCAAAAGTTGAAAGTTTGGTTTTTAGGTTTTCGACGACCGTTCGATTTTGGTTATTTATTACTTACTAGGTTATAGCCCGTGCATTAAACGAGATTGCTGATAGAAATTATATGCTTTTATAATGATAAAAAATCTTTTGTCTCAATGATAGCGTCTGACCTTTTTTTATAAGAGATAATGGTTAGGAGTTTATCCCGGATTGAGTTAGAGGTTAGACAGGTGGGTCAGATCACCACGATTAGTCGATTATATTCTTTGCGAAAGGGTGATCCATTTCACAAGGTGATGATAGGTGTCCTAACTGTTGTTAATAAAAATTACAAATGTAATATTATGATATAGACTTTATTTCAAAAAATAACAAAACATGAGAAACATGTCTTAGGCAACCAGCATGTTTTTATATCTTTTGCATTTGACACTTTTGGTTTCTTACGTCTGAGACCGTAGAGTTGCTTAATCAAGTTCAGCGGGTTACATAACAATGTTATGACCCCTAGATTTATGAACATGATTTTTAAAAAACTTAGCTTTTCGATCCAAAAAGGTCTAGCAGTGCAGCTTGTTGCCCAGTACCATGTAAAAAGTTTACAAGTTTTGGCGTTTACTCACCATAGACCATAGTGACAAAGGTCTTTAACAAACAAACAGTTTTTTACAAGAATATAACTTAATTGACCAAACATAAGTCACAAAAGCAAACTGTTTCACATATAATCTAACATATCAAACAACAAACAAACAGTATTCAAAATAACCTTAAAAGACTTCAAGCAGATTTGTTAACTGTTAGCTAACCGTTTCTTTTTGTTAAGCGATCCCTTTATCTTTTTCCACTCTTTTACAGACTCATCGGTCCTCATAAACGGACACGTGTCATCAGATTCTAACTTCACGAGCGATAAAATCCTCTTTTTATCTGGAATATTCTTCTTCACGGGTGATAATTTAGCTTCTTTCTTCGCAATCGCGATCTGATCATCAAGATTCTTGTTTACTGGTTGTGAAACAAATGTATCTAATTGTTGTTGTTCATGTTTTCCAGAATTTATATCGGGATTCATCTGTGAAATGCTAAAAGAAGTATGATTTGCAGTATTAATTAATTGTGTCCATGATAATTTATGTCGCCAAAATTCACCTCTCGCTTTTTTAATCAAATCTTCATCGTTTTTCACCGTATCTGGTTTCTTTAAATCTTGATTATTTTCATGTTCTTCAAAGTTGCAATCAAGATCATCAGTTTCAAACTTTTCCTCTTTTTGGTCAACATCACCTGCAACAACATCTGATATCATTATATCGTTTTTCACTTGCGAATTCGAATCTGGTTTCTTTAAATCTTGATCATTTTCATGTTCTTCAAAGTTGCAATCAAGATCATCTGTTTCAAACTCTTCCTTTTGGTCAACATCATCTGATATCATAAACTGTTGACCAACTGTATCAGCATTTAATTCTTCCTCTAACTTTCTCTTTTTATTATTAACCAAATCTTTGCTTTTTACGGGATGATTATTATCATCATAATCATCACCGTTATCTTCTTTTTTTTTAGGTAAAGATGCGATGAAGTTTGAGATATTGAATGATGTGTCACGTTTCTGACCAATCAAATCTTTCCATGTGGACTTCAGTGACCTTAATGAATTGTTTCCTGATTCTTTTGTAACCGACTTAACTTCTTTTTTGCTGTTTTCTTGAATATCCAAACGGGTCGGAGAGTTTCTAGAAGTTTCTTCTGAGTTTGATGATTTTCTCTTCTTTGTGAGTGATGCAGTTTTCTTTTGAAGTTTATCATTCACACTGTTTGGTTTCTTAGTTGTTGAAGTATTTAACTTTTTAGCTACTGGCTCCTGACAAAAATAAAAAAAAATTAATAAAATAATAAGCACAACAATTATACACTAAAAGTAAAGATCACAAAATATTCGGATTTTAATAAAAAAAAGGATAACTTTTTACAATCTATATATTATAATTTTATTCAGCCCGTTAATTATACGACAAAATTAAAATTTGACAAAGATTGTTATCATTTATCAACACATAAGTTGACTTTTTTTTTCAATTTTAGCTTAATATCAAAGTCAAGTTGTTTAAACTGTTTCAAATAAAAATAATACTTAAGTTCGGCGAAATTTTATGCAGATTGAAACTTTTACTACTAACTAAACGATTACAAAATTAAAATTTGACAAAGATTGTTATCAACCCCTAAGTTGACTTTTTTTTATCAATTTTAGCTTAATTTCAAAGTCAAGTTGTTTAAACTGTTTCAAAAAAAAAAAATACTTAAATTGGGCAATTTTTTTATGCAGATTGAAACTTTTACTACTAACTAAACGAAAAAAAAATATTAATAAAAAAGTTAATAGCGTTAATCGAATATAATATATAAGTAATACCTGATTAGCCATCATAGCTCTCATTTCTCCAAACAAATCCATGTTGTCATTTTTCCTATTAGCAACATTAATTATCAGATTATCTTCATCCGAAACATGATCTTCCTCGTCATTTTCAGCAACAACCAGTTCATCTTTTGCATTTGTAAATTCAGACTTCTCAATTACTTGATTTGACGGATTTGCCCTTTGAAAAATCTTATTCATCACTGAGTTCATAATATTCAGTTCCTGCTCATTAATTTCATAACTTGCATTAACAATTTCAGAAGATTGTTTTCTATTTGGAGGAGAAAAAGGAATTGAGTGTTCTTCACAATCACAGAAATGAGTTGGAATCGGTGGAACTTGAATCCGTTGGAAGCTGTATTTGTGTTTTCCAATTCCAACTTGCGCCAATGATTTCACCTATTAAAAAAAATAAATTAATATTTAGTGAGGCGGAAATGGAATCAAGACACTGTGTGAGAAGAGGTGGTAATTTCAAGTTTTCAACTCTTTTAGTTATAAATGGATAAAATAATAAAAGTATATAAAAAAAAAAGCTTAAAAAGGTCATATGAGTTAGAAGTGGCAAAAGTCGCACAGAGTATAACTTTAATGCATAAAACCTCCTAAATCGATGTAGTCAACTCTTTAGATGATTATTGAAAGGGAAAATGTCACTAAATAGGTTTCTAATTTCAATATTGTTCAATGGTTATGAAAATTACAAGTGCTTAAACAAAGAGACTAATATGCAACAATTATGAAATCTGTTTACTATTTAGTAGCATTTTTTAGGAAGATTTACTTAAAAATCACTATTTTAAAATAAACTTGAAAAAGAAGTCACCAAATAGTAAATATGTTTACAATTTGGTCATTTAGATCACCTTGTTTTACCAATTATGTAAAATAAAACAAAATGGAACATTATTAAATCTTGAACGGTTTTAGCAATGTAACGTTTTTAGTAGCTTAATTGAAACAAGGATCAAATCTCGTTACTAATTAACGATTTTCAACCTTACTGAAATATTAAAAACTAGTGTACTCATATTTTCATATTCTTCACACTAATAATTTATATAAAAAAAGTAAAAGAAAACTTTGACAACAAACTTTTCCCATCAACCTAACAGGACCCGTTTAAACACACACAGAAAATACCAGCTTTTAACCGGTACCCAACCCAATATTTTGCCACCTCATTAGTTGTGTGATAAAATAGTGTAAATATATAATTAGTTGTGTGATAAAATGGTGTAAATATATAATTAGTTGTGTGATAAAATGATGTAAATATATAAATTACCTTTCCTAATTTAGGGAAAAATAACTGAATCTGTGTCTTTACTACAGGAGAAGGTTTTTTTGGCTTTTCTAAAGTATCATGATTTTTGCTTTCATCAGCATTACAATTATCTGATGCTTTGCTGACATATTCAGATTCCTGTTGCCACTCGCGCTTCAATTTAACAAGATAATGTTCTTTAGCCTTCTCAAGCTTCAGCTTCCCTCCTTTCCACATACATCCATTATACTGTAAAATTATGAATATCATAACAAGTAATTAGGTATATAAATTCTGTTTAGTGGAATGATAATAAGAGAAAGATTCCTATATCAGTGTAATCAGATAACTCAAGCCTATGGGAATTACAAGTCTTAATCTTAAACATGGGTAATTGTTTATAAAACTTGTTGCTTACCAATAGAAGCTTCTTAAAAAGATATATACTTTTGAGTTTTGACATTTCCTTCACTTGTAAATTTTAAGATTTTCATGTACAAGGATGACAACCGTATCACGTATGCAAGTTTTTAAAAGAAAAACATATACTGGTCATTATACTTTGTTTATAATAACAGTCTGATTGTTTTGTTTATAATAACAGTCTGCTTGTTTTGTTTATAATAGTTGATAAGATTTGCATATATTTATTACATATCCAAATTCCATTGTCTTTTGTATCTCGATGAAACAGTGGACAGAAAATATAACATGAAATTGTACAGCATTTTCAATTTTCCCTGTTCGCTCAAACTTCATCAACCAAAACTACACATCCACTCATGGAGAATTGGATTAAAATAAGTATATAGGTATACACTAATTTGGTACATACGCATCGAGAAAGGAATTCAACTGAAGTAACCTGTTCGATTAGAACTTATAGGAACACAGTTAATATCCTAATTACATCTATAAGACAATTTGATATTGAAAACAGTTTGTATTCAACATGTTTAGCATTTTCTACAGCGAAAATGTAAAACTATATCAATTTGTAGTTAATAAAGTATCATGATAATTGATAAGCTACCAAACAAATTACACAATCTGGAAGGAGAAAAAAGGTAAGTAAATCAGAGATGAAGAAAAAACAGACCGTACTAAAGAGCTTCGGAAGAGATTTTTCGGAAGCGGGTAGAAAATCGAGGTAAGCGAAGCTACGGCCTTTAGTGCGAACAACATCGACGGAGACGACTTCACCCAACGCCGAGAATGTTTGCCGGAGATCGTTCTCTGTCACTCCGGCGCCCAATCCGCCGACGTAGATCCTTGTTTTATCTCCGATTGCTTCTTCTCCTTTGTCCATTGTCACCGGAGATAGAAGAAACGAAATCGACTTGACGAAACGGACAGATGAACCAGCCACCAGGTGACTTAGGTTAGATTTCTGGGCTTAGCGGTCCATGGGCCGGGTTAACTTTTATGTAAGGGTGGAAGGAGTGGGGCTTCAGGTGGCCCATCGGTTACTTTACCCGAGCGGCAACACCGCCGCCACTCCTTCGGCAACGGCAAACGGCAAGGCTCCTCGGCAACTTTTTGCCGAAGCAGCAAGGATCTCGGGTGTTTCTCGGCTTATACCTTGTGGTTCAAGAGTGGTACTTGTGAATAAAAAGTGGGAGGGTAGTGGGAGGGTACCATTGCCACTAATAGAGGGTACTTGAAAGGGTAGTTTGAGCATTTGATGTGACATAATTTGATTGGGTAATTTGGGAGAGTAGTTTAGTGGGGGAGGGTACCACTCCCTCCACCCTAAGAGCATGCGGAGTCGATACGGGGAAGAGGCGGGGAAGGACGTGGCATTGCGGGGAAGAATGGGAACACCATTCCCCCGAAATCGGGAAGGTGTAAAATGGGGTGAAACCCCCGATCGGGGCCGAG
>WOUH02000002.1:8224272-8248541 GCA_009936405.2 Stevia rebaudiana | reverse complement strand
CGCCGCTAAAATGAGTTCAATCGGAGTTCGTTTGAGTCGGTTTATGATTTTTTTTAAAATCCCTTTTAGCCCTCTTACAATAAACTCCCTATTTAGAATAACCTTACCCTACAACTCAATATATAGATTTTGAAATATAGATATTTTTTTGAATGGCAAATATACACATCTAATTCTACCCGCAAAGGCGCAAATTCACTCTATCAACTCTTAGATGTGATGTGCCGTTTAAAATATAGATTCAATAAATTATATGTAGATTATTGATTATTTTAAGAACTAAATCTTACAAACTATATAATAAAAACTACATAAAAGTAAATTTAGGAGAACAAAAGAATCCAAAATAATAAAATATGGTTTTCAATAATTAGAAAGCTAATATGATAAAGGGTTACTAACACTGTAATTATTTTATAACATTATAAGAACTTGAGACGTGTCTTTTTAAAATTCAAGGACTCATATCTCAAATTTGAAACAATGAGAACACAATTTGTAAGCAAACACTAAGGACGGAAATTGCGATATACTCTAATCTTTTTTTGTTGTTATCAAATGAGTTTTTCAAGACCTGAAGTAAAAGTAGTAAGGTCGTCATCTTAAATTGGTTAATGATTCGATACCATTACGTTTGGGTTCAGTTATTCACCCGAATTCGAATTTTAACATCTCCACTAACCTGTACACCTCGTACATGCCCTATAATGAGCGTATTACCCTTTGACAACTTCTTAAAAATTTTCCCGTAGTCAGTCTCTCCACCAACCTATACGTCTCGTATTGACATATACAGACCTATTCTAATCGTATTATCCTCTGACAACCCTAAATTTTCCTCGCAGTCGGTCTTGTTGAGTTATACTCCCTAGATATACCTATATAAAACGTAGGGGGTCCAAGTTTATGGATGTAACTGTGTAAGTGTGAGTATAAAAAATATAGACAAACTGGTCATACCAGATTACTATTATTATTAATTTATAAAACTATTTAACTTATTTTAAAATGATAGTCTTCATTCTTCAAGAGTAAGGAACAAAAAACATACGGTTATACAAGTTGTAAATTCTGATCACTCCAGTCAGGCGGCGTATTCGTCTGACCGGAGAACCGATAACAAACTACTGCAGCTAATCACAAGCCAGTTGATAACAAGAGTTTAAATTCGGAAAATTGTTTGTATACTTCGCAAAATTGCTCTACTGTCCCGATCCATAAACCAAATCAAATCAAACTCTAGGGTTTTAAATTGGAACTGTAAACATGCTGAATTGGTTTTCCGGTGACGGTGATGATAATCCCAATTCACTACCGAAATCATCGTCGGCTTCCTCTTCTTCACTGTTAGCCGATTGGAATTCTTATGCCGCTACAAAAGGCTCCGATGCAGGTTCTGGAAGTTTCGCTTCGTTCGATATTGAATCGGCTGTTAGGTCGGCTAACGACACCGTTTCCGGCACATTTAACGTGTAAGTCACTCCAAGATTGCTTCCATGATTTGTTTAATCGAACTAGCTGAGCTGCTTATTTGGTGATTTTTCCTTTAATTTCGCGATCTGTTCGAATGTCAATGAATATGCTGTGAACTAACTGCAGAATGCATGAATCATTGAATCTACACATTAAGATGTCGATTTGCCGAAGGTGCTGAATAATTTTAGAGAACATAATCTGTAGTACAGCTTTTTTTGAGTTTGATCTAGGTATTCTGGCTGATTCTCTTGCAAATTGAGCTCAAAATTGCCAGTTTTAAGTTATCAAATATAATTCTCCAGTCTCCACCTGTCTACTAATAACTCTTTCATCAATCTAACACATCTTTTATGTTAGTTTGTTTTGTAACTATGCAATTTTCCAATTGTTTCTTGAATTAGTAATCCTCAGTGGCTGTTTGCAATCTTTGAATTGTACATCTTTGGATTATTCATCTATTATGTAATGTTTGTAAAGATTGACAGATCTTTTGTAATACATTGTTTGTTTGATTCTTGTTTAGGGTATCTAGAGGAGTGAGTAACATACCAGGAAATTTACAGTCTGCCACCAGTAATATTCCTTCAGGAAAATCTCTCATGTATTTTGGTCTTCTTCTTGCATCTGGAGTGTTCTTCATTTTCATTGCATTTACCGTTTTCTTACCCGTAATAGTAATATTACCTCAAAAATTTGCTCTCTGCTTCAATGTCGGATGCGGGTTTATAATCGGGTCGTTCTTCATGCTTAAAGGCCCAAAAAATCAGTTTCTGCATATGACATCAACAGAGGTAATCGCGTAAATTTTTTTTAAATTAAATTAGAGGCGACAATTTAGTTTGTTGGTTAACGAATCAATATAAAAGGTTGAAATTGTCACCTCTAATTAATACATATCATTTATGCTGCTATTATTTTCTTTTATCATACGCGTATAAGTTATAACATATTTTATTATATTATCTTGCAGAGACTTCCTTTTACGTTGCTTTTTATAGGAAGCATGGTTGGTACCATTTATGTTTCCATGGTGCTTCATAGTTATATCCTTTCTGTGTTTTTTGCAGTTATTCAGGTATGAAAGATCATACTTTCCTTTGTTTATCTAATACAGTTTTTTTTTAAGAGTTATTAACATTCTCATTTTCTATATATATTGAAATGCCCATAATTTGTTCATTACTTGAAAAGGATCAAATTAGATATTTTTGTCATACTCTTTGATTTTTTAAATAGATGTATGATGCAATGGGTAATTAATTAGTTTTCTTATTTGTTCTGTTTCTTAAATTACTTTATTAGCAATTGAATTGGATTTGGTTCGTGCCAATTTAATGATAACTCTGTATCATATTTTTTGGTTACAGGCTCAAACGATAAGTTTTTTTTTGTATCATATTTAATAACATCATTTTGGTTTTTTTTTAATCAAATTAGCTTTTTGAGCCATTTGTATCATTGGTTCTTTTTTAAAATATATATTAAGTAACGGGTCAAGTTGGTTAACCTACAGGTTTTAATCAGGAAAATAACCCAAGCATGTCAAATGTGTTGAAAATCATTTAAAAAGCATAAAATCTCCTAACTTGCTTAATTATAAAGTTGGATTTTTTTTTTATAATTTTGTTATTGTTATAATAATAATAATTATTAGTATTGTAATCATAGTATAATTAGCACATTAAATATTTAATAAAAATTCAATCTTTCTTGATCTACAAAAAATTGTCTACCATTGACACGTTGCAAAAATTAGCTTGTTGACTCAAAGTTGACCATCTTTTAAATTATCATTTTTATGACAGGTTCTTGCACTTGCATACTATTGTATTTCATATTTTCCTGGTGGATCCGCAGGGATGAAGTTTCTAACATCTTCGTTGACTTCTGCTGTTTTGAAATGTTTTGGCCGTTGACCATCAAACCTTGTAATTCATCACATTTTTTAACACTTTTATCTTTGTATAAGATCCTTGTATGATGCACTTTAACCAAAATTGATTTTGAGATGAGCTCAATTTATTTTTTTTAAGTTTTAGTTTCTGGTGACACACTTTGAGGTTGATTGATTAATTAAATATGTAGATATGAACTATTACTTTCATAATTGTATTTTTAATTTGTATGGGTGATGTGATAATAAGTTGTGATATGTTTGTTATAGTATGAGTAAGAAGATTTGGATAAAATGGTGTACATTCACTTTTAACTTGTAAAAATCAAGACAATATGTAAATGGTGAAAGAGAATATCATGAAAACTCTCATTAATTTGATGAAGATCATAATCCTCTCTAATAAATTAGAGATCACATTCAAACTTATATCTAATCTTAGTTGTCACTTTTGTCTTTAATCAAGGTGATGAGATATGTCGTCACTTGCTAATCTTTAATCCCATTTTCAATACGAAAATGTCAAAAGGAGTTGAGCTGAACTAGAAAAAGTGTTAAAAGTTTGTAGCATGTTAGTGGAGTGAGGTTTCAGACTTTGAGTACATAGAAATAAAAATAAGATGTTTGAAATATGCCCTACGCCAAGATTTTAATTCAGAAACAAGATCTTATTACACTTCTGTCTCAACCTTAATCAAACATTTTTCTCACTTTATAATACATACTTATCTAGTTAAAATGAGTTATGGATATATAAAACTATCAAATCTTAATTTTTGTTTAATGCTTTGTGCGATGAGAAACAGAACATGGTGATTTACTCAAAATAAACTAAAAATTTGAAGAGTCTTTACTTTACTTAACAAAGATTCCGTTCACTATTGTGTGACCAAACCAATATTTTACAAATTGTTAGTAATATATTTAACTTTGATTTCACATTTAAGGACCTATAGAGAGGATTATAAGAGGAAGTAGTATGAACTTTAAATAGGAAAAAAGATAGAATTGTATAACTTATAGAAGTGTATATAAAAGGTGGAATTGTCTTTTTTACATGAGAGTGGTATATATAGTACAACACTACAACAATTACATTAGTTGGAAGACAAGAAGACATACACGTTTACTACGAACTCTAAAAATAATGTAATCAAATTGGGTTGAAAAAGATGTCAATCCACATGTTTCTTCTAGTCATTCATAACATAAATCTTTTATGTTAACTCGAAAAACTCTCAGAATTGTCATTCATAAATCTGAAAACTGAAAAACTTAAGACATTTGTTGTTATAGAGTGTGCTATTTGATACAATCCAACTATATCAAAAAGACAAATTAGTTTTTAATAATCAAAACTATGATACATCGGATAATAATAATCCGAACTATCACTATGGCAAAAAATAATCTCAACTATCAATTTGGTTATCAACGTGTCAAAACTTAGACATTTGTCATTATAGAGTGTGCTATTTGATACAATCCAACTACATTAAAAAGACAAATTATATTTTAAAAATCCAAACTATGACACATAGGATAATAATCCGAATTATTACTTTGGCTAAGAATAAGCCCAGCTGGGATTATTATTATCCACTTCTCATGTTTGAACCGGTGACATCTATCTGATGTGTACTTTCTCCCCATCATTGTAAATTGCCTAGAGAAATAATCTAACCAAGCTAGAAAATCATTGGTGCTTAATCTTGATTTAGAAATAAAATCCATAATACAAATATTTATTCAATTTTGAACATTATGTTATAGAGATTTCTATATTTCAAAATAAAAATGTGTATGATCTTCTTGGAACAATTTTAGGTAAAAATTGTTTTTGCTTACGGTCGGTTTATCACATTTCAAAATCAATGTTTCCTTCAAAATATTTGACCTGAGTTGATAGAACCTCCAGAAATCGGGGACGAAAGCGTCCTGATTAATAAACTCGATCACCGGTCGGAGAATATAGTTCGAAGGAAACTACGACGACGGCAATACACTCAGAGGCATGCCTCCCCGGAAAGAACCATGCCGGAACTTCCAGCGTGGATTGTACGCCATCATCATCTTCTTCTGTTTGTTCTTCGATATATTTATCTGATTGACGTGTTAGGGTTTAAATTTAGGGTTTAATATACATGTCCTCAGTTTTCTGATCAATTAATGTAGGTTTAACTTCACATTTCTGATTTATCTTGTTAGCGACGAATTACTGTGCATTGGGAATGCTATTGGCTATAATTTATCATATGTGAAGAAGATGTATAATCATCAATCCAGTATACATTAGGCTTCTAGAAATTTATCCTAAACTTTTGCAATTTTGTTGTATACTTTTCGAAATAATCACAAGTTTGACTGTCATGAACAACTTTAATTCATTTAGGTAGGCTTTCTGATGAAATCAACCATGTTTTGTAGCTCATTTCACATGCTGTTCTAGTATTGTCTATGATTTCTTGATTATCAAATGGTTATTTCGTTAAGAGATGATAAATTATGAAATAAATTCTTTAGAACACATCTTGTTCATCAAGTTTTGTACCATCTTTTCTTTCCCTTCTTGCAAGTTGAAACACTTGAATTTTGTTTTCCAGTTGTCAGTATGGTGAACGCTGCAAGTTTCTTCATGTAAATCAACAACAAACAAAACCAAATCTTTTTGGATTCAGCGCGCAAAACGCATCTCAACCTCAGAAACCCAACCCGTTTGGATTTGGTACACAAAACACTTCACAACCACCTCAAAAACCCAACCCGTTTGGGTTTGGTGTTCAGAGCAACACTAAACCTAATCAATTCAAGGTTCATTGTTCAATCCTTAACTTTTTGCAATTATGTTTACTTTTATATACCATTTTTTTTCTCATGTTGGTGAATTTTAATTTGTTATGTTAATCAGCCCGGTGAAAATAAGTGGAGCCGATTTTCCACAAGTAATGGTAATTCTTCAGCCCCGCAAAAACAGGATAACCAATCTTCTGCACAGAACCACGTGTAAGAATCTTGTTAATTATTATGCTGAATTTGTTTCCTATAAAATGGTTAAAATTGTCACATGTAATGATTATATTGTCATGAGAACTGATCGAGTGTGATTTTGATGTTATAAAGTTGCACAGGTTCAGATTCAGAGTCTTGCAAGCGCCAAATTAGTGAAGATTTTCAGCATGAGAAACCACTTTGGAAACTTACATGTTATGGTCATTGCAAATAGTATGTTTTTTTTTGTGTATCTTTTATTTCAATATTGTTGGAATTTTGGACTTGAATTTGTTTTTCCATTTCCTTTGAAAATAAGATTGCGATGTTTGCATACAAAGTTTTTGTTTCTGATTCTTGGAATAAAATTTTCTCTTTAATCAGTTAACTGCTACAAAACAATATATTCAAGAGTAAAACAGAGTTACCAATTTACCTGTTTTTAACCTAATTTTGTTGTTTATCTACCACAAGACAGTATATATAAGTTGTAATTTGACTAATTTCGGATTATAAATCAAAGTTTTTTTTAAAACGTTACTTCAAATATATATTGAAGTTAGAGAATGCATGCATTTTTTTTACCAATTTAAGGATATTAAAACAAGTCACTAGTCCAAATTTCTTTCTTTTAGTTAGGAGATTAAAGTACTTTATATAATCCGGAAATCTTTTTTTTCTTCTTTAGTGGCCCTTGTGACATCATCGGTGATGTTAGTTACGAAGAATTACGAGCTTCTGCTTATGATGATGCTAAACGTGGGACAAGTATTCAGTCAATTGTAAGTTTATTAAGAAAACCACCATCCCTGTTTAAAATAATTAGTATGGAAATTACAATTTATATTATTTAAAATTTAAATAATATTCAATTTTGAATTCAGGAGGTTATATGCATTATAAACAGTTAAATACACTCTAGGCGACTCTCAAGTTTCAACCGATTGACCCATTTCTCTTTTAGTTATACTTTTTTTATTTTACATATTTGAACTGTTGAGATTCGTGGATCGATATTGACATTTGACACATATTTTATTAGAAATGACAAGAAATAAAAAATCATCTTATTATCAAATTTTGGTGGTTAATGAAGTTAATAACATTTTATGCAGGTCGAGAAAGAGAGGAATTTACTAAATTCCAAATTAATTGAATTTGAAAACCTACTTAGGAATCCTTATACACCACCATCAATTTCAAATGTTAATACCCAAATTACCCTTCCTGGAATTAATACAACGAATACATTTCCTCCAACAATTCAAAACAATACACCTCCTTTAGTTTCAAGTTTCAACCAATTGGGTTCAACCTTCAATACAGGTTTTCAAATAAGGCAAGATTTCTTTTCAGTATTTGGAATTTACCCATTTTCTTTTTTAGTTTTATATATTGTACTTTTATTTATTTATTTCTTAATTTTTTTTTTCAGAGCTCCTGTTTCAAACAATGCTTTTGCTCAAGTTAATCAGTTTCAAGCTCCTACTCAAATACCAAACGCATCCCAGAATAACAGTTTTGCTTTTGTAAATCCCAGTATGATTTTGTTTTTATTTTATTTTATTTTATTTTATTTTCTTGGAGGGTAAATGCCACACAAATGTAATCAAGTTTGCCAACTGTTCCAATTAAGTCACTCAAAGTTTTTTTTGTATCTTTAAAGTCACTCAACTTTCAACTAGGTGTTCCAATCCTATGTAATGTTTTTAAAATTGTTTAGGAAAAATGAAACATATATGAATCTTGATTTAAAATAAGTGAACACGTTTTTTTCGATTTATTTGAATTTTGAGTCAATTGTGAAAAAAACAAGTTCATGAAATAACAATAAAGGTTCATTATTGTTAAATTTAAGTAAAATTAAGAATAAATTTTTTTTAGTTAGTAACAAATATTCATATATATTTTATTTGCCTCAATCAATTTACAAAAAAATTAACATTCTTTAAAAAATTACGTACAATAAGTTGAGCGACTTACAAAAAAAAATTTGAGTGACTACTGAAACACTTGGGAAACTTGGTTACATTTCTACAAAGTTACCCTATTTTATTTCTGCAAATTTTTTTGTTGACTTGTAGGTCAAATGGGAAGTCAACCTTCTACACAGTCATTTATTAGCCCCTTTTCTGCCACCACAACTACATTTCCTAATACTTTCTCTGCTGCAACAACTTCATCAAACCCTAATTTAACGAGTCAAAACCCGTTTAGTGGTCAAACTTCTTCTGCAAATGTTGTTTCTGAATCAGTTTCCAGTGTTCAAATGACGTAAGTGATAATTTGATTTTGGTTATTTAAAATCGTGTAATCAGTATTAAAATACACATACACATCCAAACACTCCGAAAGATTAATTTGGGAATAAAGTAATAAACAATAAATAATTGGTTAATTTATTGCAGGCAAAACATCTCACACTCAAACAGTAATGAAAGTAATAGTATATGGTTCAAAGATGAATGGAGAGCTGGAGAGGTAATCAGTTGAATATTTCATCAATATTCTATTCTTTATAATAATAATAATAATTATTATTATTATTATTTTTTTTTTGCAGATTCCTGAAGAAGCACCTCCAGCTGGAGTAATATTTTAGGGTGATGCAGGATTACTAGTGCAGAAATGGAAGTTTCAGTTTTTATATTTAAATTCCTTTTTGTAGCATCAGGGATCTGTAGAACACAATGATTGTTTGTTTTACTAGTAAATTTACTTAAACATTATGTGTTGACCAGTTATTTTGACTCAAATGTGACCTTTTTATACAAGAAATAAAAAAGTTGTTAGAGCTCATGGATTTTTGGTTATGTTTCAAGAAAACAATCGGTTATGTTACAAGACAAAAAAATGTGTTATCTTTACAAAAAAAAAAAATAATTAAAAGTTTTACACTTACATTTTGTAACCTCCAATTTATCAGTAATCAAAACTAAAATTGTGTTATTTATTTTTACCCAACATTTATCATATTAAAAATATGATAAATCATATTAAACACCAATATGATTCGTTTTTTATATTTGTTGTTGGCATTCGTAAATAGAAAATATACCCTTAAGTAAAACACATATTTTGTTAAGCGTGACATGCTAAAGTTTGTTTAAAATTACAGCAAAAACATGTGAGATTTGTATTGATAGAAGAAAAAAAAAGAAATAGGATTTTAGCTTGTCGACTTCTCTTGAAATGTATATTATAAGAAAAAAAATGTGATATATGTTAGTTGTTTACTCCTTAAATCATGTAATATTTCTTATATCATTTGAGTACGAAAAGTAAATCAATAAAAAAATACAAGGCTCCGTTACTTTACAATTTATATTTTTCCATGATATAAATCTTAGATGTCTTCTTGTATAAATTTTTCCATAACCTAATAAGTTAATGCTAAAAACTCTTAAGGTTTACAAATATTAAGAATTTCAAACAAAAACTTGAAAAATAAAGAACTTAAATCTTAGGTTAAAATCTTAAAACTACAAGATCAAGTGACCCGTATCCTATATACTAGGTCCATTTTAATTTAAATGGGTTGAGACGTCGGGTACGTGGGTTATTCGATCGAACCTGAATCTTAACAAATTTATTGCTGATTAATAATAAGTTCATAATTTCTAAAAATAGAAACATCTCATTACGAACATACGTGACGAATTATAGAGCCACGTAAGCAAACCCTTGGCTTCCATTATCCGATCAAAACCCACAACAATCAACAACACCACCAAGGGGGTTTTAGCCTGCTGTTTTCAAATTTCAACTTCTTAACTTGTTGTTTGCAGAAATCGAACCCAAATTCGAGAATCATCTGTATCAATTTGAGCAATTTAAGGGTAAATGTAAAGGAATCGAGAGTTTAATTGGTGATTTTGAGCGTGATTGGTTTCATTTATAACAGACTGATGTTTAGAAGACACAATATTACTGCAAGGATATTTGAGCGTCAGATTCGAACTCCCGCTCCTGGTACCTCTGTATGTACTCTAGATTCTCGATATTCTGCTTCTGTTTGTATGCAATTTCTGAAATTTGTTGCTTGATTTTGGTTTAATATGCTGTTGTTGCATGATTCATCGTTAATTTTCATTTTGATTTCATCAGTTTCTCTGTATATCAATTCTCAAACTTTACAGTACGCTTATCTTTTGGTTAATTATCGGTTTAACCTCGTTCGTATATGTTTTCTCCAATATTCAGAGCTCTTTAACCAAAATCTGCAAATTTTAAGGTCAGATTTGATAAATTGAGTAAATTGTCTACTTGTGCTCAAAAGTAGGGTGTTTTTCTGCGATCATTTCTTAAAAGTTAGAATTTGGATCGAAGAGAGTGATTTAAAAAAAAAAAATGTTATTTTTGTATTTTGTTTTCTTCTCAATTACATAAATACATATTTGGGTAGTATATAATGCTTGCATATTGGCAGTTCTAACTTAAGTAGTCTTTTTAATCTTTACCGTTGAATTTACAAGGATAAATGCATGCAATCTTTCATAATTTTGAAAAATACTTAAGTCTTTGTGTTTAGATCTTTTTTTGTGAAGTTTATTTTGAGACTGGTCTTACATAGTAACATTGTTATTGTTCAACTTTAAAATCCAAGAACTTTAAATAAGTGAATTTAAACAATCAAACTCACGCAAACTTATTAATATTGTATCTTTAGGTTCATTGTGCCAGAAGATTTTATGAAAACATAGTTCCCGGTTCAACAATCTATGATGTCGAATGTCCCGATCATTCGTTTCGCAAATTCACGGAAGATGGAAAGTATTTGATAAGTTTTAGTAGAAACCACCAAGATCTAATTGTGTATAGACCAACATGGTTATCATTTTCATGCAAACAAGAAGATTGTGATAATCAAGATCTACCATCAAAAGCAAAGAAATTTGAGAGCTTTTTCACTCAATTGTACTCGGTCCCACTTGCTTCTGCAAGTGAGCTCATATGTAAAGACTTCTTTCTTTACGCGGAAACTAATCAATTTGGACTTTTTGCAACTTCAACTGCACAAATCTATGATGCGCCTGCTACCGGTGGTGCTATTAATGGGGTTCCTTCTATTGAAAAGATAACATTTCATCTTTTAAGGTATGTACTTAACTAGAGCCATTGTCAGATGTCAGATATCTGATATTTGGTGCCCTTTGCGACTAGTAAAAATGGACCTTTAAAATATAAACTTATATATAGCGTTCATTACATAACAAAAAATTTGTTGAGAACTGCAAGAACCGCTGAATGCACTTGTACCACATTTAAAGCACCATGTACCAGTGCATTATGCGTTCTTTCATATATACATAAATATGATGATAAATGTTTTAATAATAAAAAAAAACAAATTTATTTACTCTAGCAAATTGAGTTATCTTACATAGTTATCGGGCCTTTTCTAAAACATGTAATTACTATAAGTGTTCAGGTTGGGGTGGGTAATGGGTCAAATTTAAATCTGGGTTGAAATTGGTTGCAAACACATTTTTTAAAATTTTATCTTGGAAATTTGTAAACAAATATATTTTTGAGGGTTCTTGCACGTTTTTTTTATCTATTACAGTAGAATTTAAGTTTAATTATTTTTCTTGTTTGTAATATGTTATATAGATTGGAAGATGGAGTTGTACTTGATGAGAGGGTTTTCTGCAATGATTACATTAATTTGGCACACAGCATGGGTGTTTTTTTATTTGATGATTTACTCGCAATTGTTTCTCTTCGTTTTCAACGAATTCACATACTCCAGATTAGGGATTCCGGTAGTCTTGTTGATTTAAGGGCAATTGGGGAATTTTGTCGTGAAGATGATGAACTTTTTCTCAATTCTAGTGCACAGGCAAGTACTTATATTTCTACTTTTTTTTATTACAAAAAATCTGGTTGAAAATAGAGTAAATCTGAAAATAAATAATTTAAAACAAGTTTTCTTTAAAAAATGCAGAAAGAAAGTTTGTTGAATCCTTTTTGGAATTTAGGGACCACATGGTGTATTGACGTTGTTTTGGCTGGTATTCAAAGGTCTAAAATGCCCTTTGATTATGACAAACATGGAGATTTTTCCTGAACCTAAAGTCCTAAACTAAAGTAACCAAATGGAAATTATTAATAGAATAAGTAATTATAACATGAATATTTGCGAAAAATAGGTTTAAAATGCAGGACACATTGAAATTGGAAGTAAACAAAATTAAATTTCAATTAATGATAACGATTATATAATCTTGGTTAACCTATATCCACTCAAAATCATCTATGTTTTTATTTTTATTTTTTATTTTTTATGTTAGATTGATTATACAAAGTGTTGCCTTCAATGATCTTTTCTGCAGTTGTTTATGGATTTAAAGATTTTAATTTATATTGCAGACCATTTCAAGTGTTGACAAACGAGTACCGCAACATATGCCCATAAATAATGCTGTAAACGGGTCTCATATTGAACAACCGGTTGAAGAAAACCATTTTTTAAGTGGTATAAAGCAAAGATTGCTTTCTTTTATAGTTCGAGGGATCCAAAATGAAGAAAAAGATGAATTTATGGTTGGTTTTTCACTATAAACTTTTTACTATTTCAATAGGGTTTATACATTTTTTTTCACATTTGTTGCTTTATGGATCCGTTGTTTAAGGCTATTTTCGTCTTTTTTATTGTTTCAGAGAACCCAATCCCTTAAAAAGAAGTTCTATTTTCACTTTCAAGATTATGTTGATTTGATTATATGGAAGGTTGGTGCTAACTAAATTAGATTTTGAGTTAAGTACACATATGGTCCCTGTGGTTTGCTGAAAATAACAGATTTGGGTACTAAGGGTTTAAAGTAACAGGTTTCGGGTTCTAATATTCATTTTGAAACGAGTTTGGGTATCAACACTAACTTTCGTTAACTTAGAGTGAAATGACCAAAATGCCCTTTGACTTTTGACTTTTGACTTTTCACCCTTTGATCTTAAATCTTAATTACTCAAAAAGTCAATGGGTATTTTTGTCATCTCACTGTAATTTAACAGAAAATTTAGCGGAAGTTAAATTTAATACCTTGAAAGTATAATATTCAAACTTGTTACATGCGTACCCAAACGTGTTACTTTCAGCAAACCACTGTGTAATTAACTCTTTGATTTTTTTATACTTTTTTTTTTGCAATAATGATAGACAAAAATCTATTTTCTTTTTTAATTAGGTGCAATTTCTGGACCGACATCACTTGCTAATCAAATTTGGGAGTGTTGATGGAGCAGTAAATATTCTTCACAATCTTTTTAATATCTTGTAAATTATTAAGACAGAATGAATATTTAAAAAAATGTTTAATGTTACAAATATATGAAAAATAGAAACTTATTAATTTGGTGTCTATGTGATACAGGTGTCCCGAAACGCTGATAACCACCCTGCATTCTTTGCAGTATATAACATGGAGTCAACAGAAATTATTGCATTTTATCAGGTAATTATATAAATTTTTACACACAATTTTTTATTCATTAAATTCTATTTAAATTGTATTTTTGATATTTTTCTCTGGTTAACAAATTAAATAACCCTTTTTAATATTATGCAGATGTCATCCGATGAGCTGTATTCATTGTTTGAACAATTTTGTGATCATTTTCATGTACCATCTAAAAATTCCCCATATATGAAATTTATATCATCCCATTCAAACAATATTCATGCTCTTGAACAACTGAAAAGCAGTAAAAATAAAGCTACAAGCTTCTCCTTGGTAAATTAGTTTATTTATTTTTTATTTTTTCAAAATTAATTACTCCGCTATGATTTGACTTTGGGTCAAAGTCAAACAATAATTGCATGATTAATATTTTGTTGTTGGTTTGAAATTATGCAGTTTATTAAGAAAGTATTGGTCTCTTTGCCGTTTAATTGTCAGTCGCAGAGTCCTTCGCCATATTTTGATCAATCTTTATTTAGATTTGATGAAAAGGTATTTGATCAATCTCTATAAATTAAGCATGTGTTATTTCATTTTTATTTTTTATTTTTAATTTTCTTTTAATCTTTTGTAATTAATTAGTGTTAAATTCAATTACAAGAGTTATATTAGTACAATAAATATAAAACTTAATTTTTCATGCTTGTGTCATAATAAGTGAATGATAACCAAAATTAAATTTTCATTGCATCAAATAAACAAGACCCATAAAATTAACTTTGAATAAACAACCTAAATTTATAAGTTAGATTATTCATTTAAAATTTTAAATATTATCTATTTGCAGCTTATTTCTGCAGCTGACCGACATAGACAGTCAACCGATCATCCAATTAAGTTTATTTTAAGGAGGCCTCCACATACCCTCAAGTTTAAAATCAAGCCAGGTAATTAATTATAATTAAATTTTTTCACCATTCAATGTAATTAGTAAGAAAAATTTTGTTATTAATTGAAAATTAAAACTTTTTTAGGTAAAATTTTCTCTACAAAAAAACTTATGAATGCTTGTTAATTTTGTTATCAAAAAAAAGTTTATTTGACATCAAAAGTCAAAGCTTACCCTGTCTAGACCTGAATTATGACTTGGTTACAATTTAAAAAAAAACAGTTGTTTTTTTTTAAAGTTTGATATAATTTCAACAGAAAAGTCAGTTTGACCACAGAAGTTATTTGAAACCTTACACGCTTATAAGATGATTGTTACCAATAAAAAAATTTCAGTTTTCTTTTCTTTTTTAATAGACTTGAAATAGTCACAATTTTTTTTTATGAATCCTAATTTTTATTGTTTAGAAAGAAGTCTTCTTATCATTGTCAATTTCAATTTTGTTAATTATGTTTGACAAAAAAAGTCAAAATTAAAAATTCTAAGATCAAGATTCATGATTTTCTTAAATTATATACATTTGATTTTCGTATACATCTTTCAAGAAGTATAATGTAGTTCATCAAAAAGAACTTAATGAATCATTAACAATTTCAAAACTAAAATACATGTTTGACTTCAAAAGTCAAACCTTTATGTTTAAATCAAGATAACACGAATTATGAAATTAAAATAATACTTAATTAGCAGGACCTGAAGGTGGGATTACAGATTGCAGAACAAAAAGAATATCTTCATTTCTATTTCATCCAATTTTACCACTCGCTCTTTCGATTCAGCAGACTCTGTTTTTGCAGCCTGCTGTTGTAAACATACACTTTCGCAGATGAAATGTGTAAAATTTCATAAAAATGGTGGTTATTGATGCTGCATTTAACTACCAAATTTAATAAATAATGAACTGGGGTTTAGGTTATGTTCAAGCAGAAGCTATATAGGAGTACTGATGATAAAATCTCCATCTTTAAAGAATATTTATTTATTCTCCATTTTTGAAGTTGATCAAGATCTGTGTTTTCAAATTATTTATATGGGATTAGATATTTGAATTTGTAAAATTTGTTTTAAGCATGATAACTTGTTACCGGAAAACTCACTCGACGCACCAATATCGATGTTTATTAACCGTTGATGTCGATGCAACGCGATTCAGTTTGGTTCTTGAAGTTTATTGGGTTTAAATGTTTAATAGTTCAATTCGGTTTGAAACTTGAAACGGCCCTGTATACACAAAAATGTTGTTTAATCTTATTTTATATATATTTTCTCTGTTTTGGGGTATGTAAATTTTTATAAGTATTATAATTATGATTTTCCATTTGTGGCACACTTTGTGCCTGAATATTCGCTTATCTTCATTGTATGTTTTATAACTGATTTTCGATTTGTCCATGATAAAAAAAGGAATAGGGGAAATGTTTGCATTAATAAAAGATTAGATGTTATGTAATACTACTTAGACAAATACCATATATGAATAAGCATTTAAATTACACAACTATGAATAAAGACATTTAAATAATATAGCATTACTACCTATAACAAATACCGAATATGAAAAGTGACATGTAAATGTTTAATTAATATAGCATAAGGTACACAAATATGAATATAAACATTTAAATAATATGATACAAGGTAAAACCGTATTTTTTTTCTTTTAGGTTTTTTAGAAACTTTTGCGTTTTCCTTTGCTTTGTTTTACCCTTTTTTTAGAATTGGTGTGACGAAGACGCGAGACGTTGGTGTTTTTATGTTTTTAAATCGGCAATTTTATGTTTTGAAGCGAGGGTACTTAACGACCATGGTTTTTATTTAATCTTTTAGTTTCTTTTGTTAACATCATGATTACATAGCAATTATGTGTGTATACGCTATTTGTATCGTTATGTATGTCTATGCATGTTTGTTTAAGTTTTCGCCAAGGCTTTTTGAAACCGGTTTACCCCCAACGAGAAACGAACGTGTTAAATCTACGCGACAACGCACGTTTGCGTCATTATATGATTTTCCAAGACAACGATAAAAAGATATAATAGTATATCAAAAACTGGGTCTTTAAATAAACCCAACTAGATCCTTTTTTTGTTCATCCAAATATATAAATGGGAGCTTATATATCATCAAAAAATATTCTTCAAATAATTACATCTACATCTACCCAACTAAAAAAACTAAGAAACAAAAAATTTCAAATTACATTTGTGCCCCACTAGTACTTCCTGTACATGTGGCACTCTCCCATTGCTTGATCAAATCAGCATACCCTTGAGCAGAACATAAAGCAAAATCTGTTAACGAACTCACGGCAACTGACATTCCAGCACACAACACTTTAACGGCAACTTCCCCCATCTTCTCCGCCGTCTCCTCCTCCTCCTGCCGCCCGCTCGCCACCATCTCCATCCCACCGCCACTAAACCGCCTCGATGACCCAATCCCCGAATCTTCTTTCAGTTGTTGCACATACAAAGAACCAACACCGGCCGCAAAAAAGTCTAGCCCGTCTAGAACCGGGACCTCACTAACCGAGTCAAGTAACCGGGCCCATTGGATACAAACCGCAAACAACGGTGGGGCCCCGATCGATCTTCGGGGAGAAAACGGTAATTTGGTAGTGTTGTTGGAGTTTGACCCGATACAACGAAGTAGCCAGCCGGTAATGGCGTGAATGTAGGATTTTTGAGATGTGACCCATGACTCGAAACATGATTTCCAGTTTTGTAGCTCGGATTCGAGATTGGATGCGGATTGGGCTAGCCGGTGTGGCTCGGTTGGGTGCACCGGTGTGTACTTTTTCGGTTTGGATGGTGTTCCGGCTAGTAAGATCTTGGCTTCATCGAGTGTACGTTTTTGAGTTTGGTGACACTCCGCCATTACTTTCCACATTCTTGATAATCTTCATAAATATAAAAAAGGGTACCTTTGTCAATTTATAATAACAATCCAATACAAAAACAAATGTTGTTCATGAGAAAAACAACTTTTTATGCTAGAACTAAAAATCATAATAAAGCGAACTTTAAACATTTCTTATTTCTTCATATTATTTACTCAAACAGTTTGTACCATTAAATCACAAATTTTATCCTTTTTCAAATAAGTATAATAAAATTGTTTTAAAAAAATTAAAAATTTGTGTCGTAAGTTGTAGTATATGTATTATACTTAGAGTATACATAGATATATAAAAACACACACTTATAGGAAATGCATTAAGTAGTTCAAATAACTAAATATATAAATTATCATCATACTGCATATGTATTGTATAACTGCAGTATGTCATACATAAATATATGAAAATAAAGAAAAAAACGATTAAATCTCTTATAGAATCGCAAATATAATTTAAAATAAGTATAATTTGTAAATTATCATCATACTGCATATATGGAGTATTAAACATTATACGACGCAAATAGCTTCATTATACTCATATTACTGATAAAAAAAATGTGATCAATGATGCAAACCGTTTAAAAAAAAATGACATATGAAAAACTGAGATATGTTTGAAATATCCTTATGTTCTTTTTTTTTTTAATTATTGCACGAGAAAGTGGTTTTCACTTAAACCTCCCCCTGTAAAAACAATGTTATAAATTACTTCTTTTGTTATAAATTTCTCAATTTAACCAACTAACTTGCTTGGGTTTAGACGGATTTAAATGGTTTTTTATAAAACACAACTAAATTTCAAGATAGAATAACGTACACAACTTAAAAAGTGATTCGAAAATGACAACATTACCCTTGGATCAATTCAAGAAGTTGTGGCTGAAGTTCTTGATCCCTCAAAGTTTCAATCCGTTTCGAAACAGCTTCAACCGAATGAATCGAAACCTTAATCTGCGTATGCAAATCTCTAATCGTTGTTCTTGTTTTATGAACCGATGCATGATCATCACCTTTAACATCATGATTCCTCAGTTGACCACATTTCTTATCATACGCAATTCGAATTCGTTCACCAGCCTTCACAAATTCACAACAATAATCAAAATCAAACATTACAAATCCATTAATGCAATAAATTAAATTTAATAAATCATAATACCTTCACTTCCTGATACAATTTCTTCTCCCACGCGTACAATTTATCGAGAGTTGTTTGATGATTATTGTGAAACATACATGAATCATCTGATGATAGATCACTACTGCTAGTGTAATCTTCTTCTTTCGATGAATTCACCAAGAATCTTGATGAATTTGATCTTGAAGACGATGCAGACCTCAGTAATGCTACTGGATTCAAGATCTTCATACCTGTAAGTTCATGTGATGATGATGATGATGAGTATTGAGCTCGATTCGCATCTAACATAATCGAAAGCTCGTTTGCTGAATCAGAAATGATTTGAAATTGAGCTTCAAGGTCTTTGATCACCTCCGACATGCTCGTTGGTCTTCGATTCACATAAACCGTGAATCCGGGTTTCGGTTCCGGTTTACGCCTTTCTTGATTCATTACACCTTCGTTGTTCATAACTCTTTTCGAACTTTCACCTTTCAAAACCTCCAGATTCTGAGTTTTGGTCATCAATGGAGGCGATTCGAGTTCATGTTCATCATGTTCATGTTCATGTTCATGTTCAGTTACAGTTTCTTCCCCGCTATCTGTATCAAACTCATCATCATCATCGTCATGATCATCATGATCATCGTTATCATCAACAACTGAAACTTCATCTTCATGATCACAATTCACATGAACATTGGATCTGGAATCGTGATTCATTCGACGTCGATGCAGATTCGCATCTGTATCTTCATGTTCTGTTTCTTCTTCAAGTTCTGGAATCCCTTCTTCTTCTCTAACTTGTTGCAACCCGTTAATATCATCATCAAAAGCGGTATTTCTCGTAGCATAACCATAATAATCCAAAGACGAAAACGGGTTCCAAAAAAAGTCCCATTGTGATGACGATCTTTGAGGCGAATTCGGGGGTAAATTAGTCCGATTGTAGTTGAATATCGACGCGTGTGATTCGGATTGTAATGGCGATTGCATACTGAAGAAACTATCGGCTGCGTAATGGTACGCTGGTGAGTGGTTATATGACTCGACTCGTGCGGTTTCGGGTGATTCGGGTGGTATTTGTTCGACGAAAACCGATGGGTTCGAACCGGTTTTATGGTAGTTAACTTTTGGTTGTTCAATGGTGAATGAATTTGGTGAAATGGTGATGAATCTTGGTGTGGTTTTTTTAGTTGGTTGCAATGGTGGTGTGGTGAATGAATCTAACGAGAATACACGCGGTTCATCGCCTTCTACATAATCTTTTAACGCTGCTGATACGCGTTTAAGCGATTGAAGATACGCGTTATGACCCGAAGCGAATCTGGTTCGATGTTCAACCGCCTTTTTGATGAAGTTTTTTCGATCTTTACAGAGTTTTACCGCTTCTTCATCGTCAAGTTTTGATGAAGAACATCCCATTTCTTGATTTCAAGAATTTTTGTGAATTAAATCAGAGGATTTAATCAGATTCATAAGGGATCTTTGGGTCCTGTTTTGTTGAAGATAAATGAGTCATGATTGAAGATGAACACAAGAAGTTTTGACTTTTTAAAAGTCAAAATAGTGATTTTTAAATTTGAAATTTGGGGGGAGGGGGGGGGATATGTTTTGTTTTCATGAACTGTGTCTTACTCGAGTAAAACATATTGAAACATTAATCAGATTTAATCACAGATTTTGTGAACTGAAGTTTGACTTTTAAAGTCAAACTTTGGGCTAAAGAAATGCATATAAGTAAGAGATTCAATTATAAATTGAGGTATAAATTGCAGTTCAAGCAATAAATTGAGCTATAAATTTGAACTAAAAAGTTCACATGATTATTTACTAAAAATGATAGCAATAATGGAATTAATTTGGTAAACTAATTAATAATTACATTAAAACAGAAGAACACTACAGAAAATATCTTTTTTGGGTTAAATATACAAAAGAGGATAGAGTTCAAGTACATGTTGCAGCCTTAAATAGAATTCTTTCACATGGGAAAAAAAATACTAATTAGCAAAATAAATAATTATAAAAAATGTATAATTTATTAGTTTTTATAAAGCAAATGATCAAGAAAGATAAAAAGAGAACTATTAGAACTTTGGGAAACTCGAAAGAAATTATAAAGAAATTTTAGTAACCAAAACTTCTTCTTGACTAAAGCCTCTGCTAAAACCTTTAAACAATTAAATTGCCAGAATAATTAAACAATAAAAAAATGGCATTGAAACAATGAAATCTCATTGAATAATCAAATCAATTCAACTACTTAATTTGAAAACATTGTTGATGATTTTTATATATGTTTTAGAAGGTGTAAAACTTCTTCATTGACAAGAAAGTCAAAAAATTGACTTTTAAAGAATTAGATATATTCATTTAAAATCAAAACTGTTTTTATGAAATTTAAAGATATAGAACCTGCAATTAGTTTCTAAGTCAGTTATGAATATGAAAATTCGAGATTAAACAACGATAATCACAATCATAATCCAGAGTAATACTGTTATGCTGGGGAATTAAGAATTAAAGATGAATTCAACTTGAATTTACGCTGTAAAATCAAGAAAATTAAGATTCAAGAGCCAAGAATACACTAAAATCTGGATGCAATTGTGAAGTTTCATGCAGTAAAATCGAAAATAATAAATGAAAATTCAAGATTCTTACCTGGTTGTTATTTAATCAATGGTGGGAAGAGATTAACTTCAAGAACACACAAAAACTAAGAACACAAACTTCACAGAGAGATGATGAGCTTCAAGAACACACACAAACACACACTTGTTGGTGTGAGAGAAAGAGAGTTAGAGAGAGAGAGTGCAACGGTCAAAACTCTGTTTAGAGTGGAACCAAAATAAGAACAGCAATTAAAGCAAGAAAATTAACGGAAATTCTATTTCCAGAGCTAATATTACTTGAATATATAAAAAGGTACAGAATTTAATGCAGTAGTTACCGTTTTAAATGGTTATTTTTATGGAATATTGTTATGAGGAATTACATCTACCTTTATAAAAGTTTAAGATGTATGGAGAACTAAAAATAAAGAAAAGAATCGCATGAGAGAGGATAGGCAATCCCACTGCTTTAATGTTAAATTCCCGATTTGCCCCTTCTTGTGTAACTTAAACTCCATTTTGTCCTTTTAAGTTGAATAAAAATTCTGTTGGAATAATGATAATAATTATTGTAGTTTTCATCTCATTCCAACTTTGATCTAAACTTTTAGTAAAGGTATTATTAAAACAAAATAGTTGGAAAGTTTATATTACTGGTTAAAACGATCTTAAAATAGATATTATTTATTCTAAACTCTTAAAATTGTCCATGTAGTTTACTTAACAGTAATTGTGTGTTTTTAAACCTTTTTAGTCACTATGCGTCATCTTTGTGGTTATATTTTTTTGTTGTCTTGGCCTAAAATCTAAGTATTGCTATTAAGATTTAAGATTTCTGTTAGTCGTGGTATTACTGTCATTTGAAGCGAAATATAAAGGGTATTATTGTCTATTTCTCACGCATATTCCCTCTCATTCTTATTGACACACATATACTCTCTTACTCTTGACCTCACACACACTCTTTCACTTGCACCTTCCAACACATGTTATACCGTCGTTACCCCTTCTGCAGCCATAACACGCATATCAAACCCACCATCCTTGACACATGACGTGCAAATCGACCACCACCAAGCCCTGGCAGCCATCACGGATCGAAGTGAATAATTAAATTTGTTGGTTCTTTCTTCATGAAAAACATGGTGTATGATAAGTTGTCGTCAGTGGGGTGGTTCGTTGGTGGTAATTGGTGGCGATTTGGTGGTGGTGGGGTGGTTTTTGGTTTAGATGAAGATGAATGATGGTTAGATAGTGATGATGCATGTATGTGTGTATGATGATGGGTGACGGATGGTGGATGATGGTGATGGGGCATTTTAGTCATTTGCACCCAAACTAACAGATGGTTTATGGTGATGATGAAGATGATGATGATGGTTTGTTTGTAGTGGTGGCGATCTGGTGGTGGTGAGGTGGTTCAGCTGAAGACGATGAATGGTGGTTAGACAGTGATGATGACGATGGTTGGTGGTAGATAGGGCATTTAGTTTTTTTTTTTTTTTCACTCAACAGAAATCTAACACTAGATTTTGGACGAAAACAACCAAATTGTAAACCACATGGCCTAAAAATACAGACGTCTAATGACTATTTTAGAGCATTCACATTAGAATCTTTTTTTTTATCTATATAATTTACTAAAAATCACCACATTTGCTCTTTTCTATTTAATTAAATAATAATTTTTTTATACATTTATCACTATTTTTTCTCTCTTATATTCAATTAAATAATAGTTTTATACATTTATCATTAGACTATACGGTGTGGGTTGTGAGTGGGGCGTGGGTGAGCCCACTCAAGCCCCAAACACAGCCCCGCGGTGGCGTGAGTGGGGCGTGGGTACTCATCCCGTGGATTGAATCATGGGCTATAACAACTTGCGGTTTTCCAGTACAATTATGATCCGATTCCGACCTTGTACTATTTGTAATCTGCTTATTACAATAATGTAATTCAGTAATTATGTGAAATAAAGATTACTGTTACATTAGAAATCATGTTTCAATTCATTTGAGTGTAAGCAAAATTCCAATTCGGGCAACGGGACGAAAGGTACACGCAAAACGATGCAAGCTTTCATAGGTCCTAAATTTCACTAGCTCCTTGGGAGGTGAAACTAATAGGGTTAGAAAGGAAATGGAAAATCGTGAACGTAGGCGAAAACCACGCACGAAACGGAGTCCGAACGAAGCGGGAAACACGAAAACAAAATAACCAGTCACACCCGAAAATAGTGCGGAGTCATCGGGACACGTGGCATAGCCACAACACGTGGCATCTGAGCTCGCCACATAGACAATGACGTGGCAACAGCTGAGCTGAGTCAGCTCGCCACGTGATGGCTAGTGTGATGAGTCAGCACGCCACGTGGTAGCCAACGAAGGAAGGCTGCCACATCACTTCTACGCGTGGCGCGCCAAGGGAGGGCCAAGACCCGCGCGACGCGCATAGCCTCCCTGGCAGACTCCTAAAAATGCCTCATTCGGCCGAAGAAGATTTCGCGTGTTTCCTCTGATCACGACTTTCCCCAAACACTCCTAGCAACCTAGTGAAGATTCTAGTCCGTTAGAAACACTCAGTATACGCGCGGAGATACGTTTTCACGCTGTAGCAGTCGTTTCACCCGTCAGATTGTTCGTTTCGATTATTCTCTTATTTCAGTCGTTGTTCTGCGCGTTTGGTGAGTTTCACAGCCCTTTTTTATCACTTACTTGTTTTACTATATACGGGGGAGATTATGTATACATATAAATCATATACATGACACAATGACTATCCGTTATTACATAAGTATTTCCATTATCACATGAAAGTCCTCTACACACTGGACCGCTAACACAAACGTGGCTGGGTAATAATGGGTAGTACTACTGGGTCTGATAAACCCCATACGGTGATACGTTACCTTCACGCGTAT
>WOUH02000002.1:8166771-8178520 GCA_009936405.2 Stevia rebaudiana | reverse complement strand
ATAACACAATGACAGTCGTATAACACAATGACAGTCGTAAAACACAAATCATGACGCAAAAACCTACACATCGTATACACAATGATGCATATCAAAAACACAATGATTAGGTTCAGTTCACTTTTAAAAAAAAAATTTAATTTTTTTACACTTAAAAAAAATTAATTTTTTCTGGGCGTTAATTTTGAATTTTTTTTTTTATAAAAATTTTGAAATTTTTTTTTTTAAAAAATTTTCGAATTTTTTTTTAAAAAACTTTTGAAATTTTTTTAAATTATTATTTTTTTTTGCGAGCCGGACACAATTACCTATGTACCCCTCCTTCAAAAATTCCCTCATGCCACGTGTCGTTACCAAAGCCCTTCTTACCCTTCTTACCCTAAGCCTCCTCCCTATTTGAACCCAACCCTTTTCAAGTATATAATCTCGGCATAGTTTGCAAATTGTGAAGGAATATAGCAAAATGAATTGGAATCTTTGTCATCATCACATCCGCCACCCTTTGCCACCCTTTGTCGTTGATGTCCCACCCAATTAGCTGGTGTCGTTTATCGACGACGCCATTGATAGTTGTGGCAAGTTGCGTCAACAATTAGTGGTGGCGACAGTAGTGGTAGTAGGCAACATGTGACGGCGATAGGCGGCAGCGTCGTTGTCTCTGACAGGTGGTGACTGTTTGTGGTGGATGGCGATCACGGTAGATCATTTGTTGTTAGTGGTAGTAGTGATGGTGAGGTGCCGACATTTCAGGCTGAGGTGACAATAAATGGTGACGAAAGTTATGGCTTATATTTTTTTAATGATCCTTTTTTTCACAAAAATGTATCACAAATTCATATTTCTTTACATGGATTCAAATTCAATTGAATTCTAGCTATTTTCCACATATTTAATTTCAAATGTTCCTCTTTTTACAATTCGTTTGGCTTCACAAATTTAATTTCAAATGTTCCTCTTATTACAATTCGTTTGGCAAATTCCTTTTTATTAAAAAGTTTAGCAAACTTAACAAACCCCTAATATTTCTCTCTTTATTGGACAGATATTGTGACACAAATGGTCGTTGAGGACTTTAGGTAGAAGCCTTTTATACATTTTTCTTATCATTACGGTGCAATAAAAGTGTCAAGTGTATAGAAGGTTACTATATTCATTTATCTGTCTTTTGTATCATGGTTACTACATTATATATCAAGGTTAGAGAACACAAAAACAGTTATTTATTCAAAACTTGTAGTGGATCTAGTTAAAACTGCTTTTGTATTCAACAATGATAACTATTTTATCAAACTTTATTAATGAAATGAAGGATTTCTACACTTGCTTGTTCCATATATACTTCCATTCAAATGAACCATTAATTACTAGGAAAATAAGGAACTAAACAAAAACGAACATAATAAATCGTTAACTCTTTTATACAGAAATGGAACTATGTAAGTAACCAACTCCTATAAGAATATTTGTGGTGTGTGTGACTAAAAAGAAATGAAAAATTATACCTATTGCAACAAAAACATAATAAAATCTTTAGTTAGATTAACTTATGGGTTTTAAGTGAAGATAACTCAGAACAATTTAAGTGTTGTTTTCATCTTATTTTGTCTCCATTTTGGCATCTTGTAAAATGCATCTTTCGTCATGTTAAATTTCTCCTTGAATTCAGCTTTTGACAAATACATCTGCATAAAATGTTCGAAAACATATTTATTACAAGTATATGTAACAAATATATCCGGACACATATATTTTATTTAAATTTTATAAAATAAATATATGTACCTCGCGTCTTGTTACATCAATATTCGGAGCAGGATCAGTTGAAGAAGTTGTTAAACGATCATACGGGAATAACGTGAGACCTTCATCATCTTCAACTTCATTTTCTTTCACATTATCCTTAACTGTTTGTGATTCTATTCTACTATTTAATGGATTAATTCTAGAGTTTGACTCCGTTTTAGCAGCTGAATCAGAATTAACTGATAATAATATTAACACCTCTTAATCAGTATCATCAGTTAAAAAAACATTATTAACCATAATTTATAAAAAGAGCAAACTGCAGTGTTCGTCCCTGAGGTTTGTATAAACATGCAGTTTCAGACTTTCAGTCTACCCTTAACAGATTATATCCCTAAAGTTTCATTTCTTAGCAGTTATCGTCCCTGAGTCTATTTTCTGTCTACACTTCCGTGTACTTATCTTGGTGTTCTGACTAGTAAAAACACGCAACATTGACCAAAATGCCCCTCATGTGAGGGGCACGTGGGGGATTTTAACGGAAATGTAGACGGAAAAATATGTTGGGAATTTCGTATTACAACTCTTCACGTGTTTAGGTGAAAGAGATAAACCAAAAGGAGTGGATAAATGTGAATAATTAAAAGTGATTAGTTTTAATTATTAGGTATGTTTATCATGTCCTATTAGTAAGCAAATTATTAGGTATGTTTATCATGTCCTATTAGTAAGCAATTTGTATTATATTCTAATTAATTAGTATAGGATTAGAATATAAACCGTGAACTTGGGGTTACAAATTGTAGTTGAAGTTTTAGAGTGAGATTTCTTCAATAAAACGATTGGGTGTGTTTTGACCTAATTGTGTTTCTCTGATTTGCTTCTGTTGTCTCTGATTGCCTTTACGAACTCAGGGATGAAAACTGCTAAGAAAGGAAACCTCAAGGTGGACTAAAACTGCATGTATATTCTAACCTCATGGACGAAAACTACAGTTTACTCTTATAAAAATAAATTACCTTTTACAGAGCGGGGCATAAGTTTATCTCGTGACGGTTTGTCAAACGCGGCGGTTAGTGATGCAATAGCTTTAGAATTTGGAACAACTTTAGAGGTATCAGAACCACCACCACCACCGCCTTCATTGCCGCCACCAGGTTGACTACTCGGTGGCGGAGTTGAGAGGTTACGTGGCGGTGGAGTTGAAAGATTCCGTCCACTTGGATTATCAAATTTGGAAGCAATGGCATTGAATGCAGGCGATCTGCCACGTGCACGCGGCCGGTCAGAGGTGTATGATACGCTTCTTGATCGTTGCGGTTTTTCAGACCCTGATCGACTTCCAAACGATACCGGTGCTCTTCTTTTCGGTTTCTGATGATGTCATAATTATGTTTTAGAATAAATATTTATTTTTTTGGTATTTTTGAAATGATTATACAGAAATTATGGGTTACATGATTCATAGTTGACCGACCACCGTCTTTTAAAATAGACAGCCTTCTCTGGAATGAGTTTCCATGCATCTGCAAACATATTAATAGAGTTTTAGCGCGTTATAAAATTAATAAACTTTAAGTTTATAAGATTATTAAACCTATAAAGAGTTAATTACACAAATGGTTCATGTGGTTACATGTTTGGGTTTTCTGGTTTTAGTTTTGTAACAACTTTTGGTTTGGTCAAAAGTCTGACCAATTCAGAGTTACATGTCTTAAACATTCAAACTCAGTATAATGCTTCAGACATCTACTCGCGAAGTAAACAGTCTGAACCTTTAAGTACTGAACCAGTAAGAGCTCTGAACCATTAAGAGTCTGTTAAGAGGTTAACAAACATCCCCTAACTCTCGTTAAATTATGGTAAAATGAAAAAAATGCCCTTTGCCTTTTCTTTCCTCCACTTTGACTGTTCAAAAAGTCAAAGGGTATTTTGGTCATTTTACCATATTTTTATTAAAAAGATAACATAAGTTAGCCATACAACCCAAACTCGTTACAAAATGAAGACATAAAACCTAAACCTGTTATTTTAAACTTTCAGTACCTAGAACTGTTGCTTTTTGCACACTACAGGGACCAAATGTGTAATTAACAAAATTATAAATGAAAGAAGACAACTTACTCCAGATTTAGATGAATCCCATGTGAAGAAACGCGTGAAAAATGGCGGTTCGCTTCCTTCCATTAAAATAAATATTGGAGCTTCAAGAGATAATTTCTCAAGAAGAACATCGAGTTCAAGAAATTTCTGTCAAATTTGACAACAATTGGTTAAACTAATCAATGTTGTATGTATGTATATATATTTATTTAAAAAATATTGTTTATTAAAAATTAATAATCATACCTCTCCAATAGCTAATGCTTGTGTTTTGGTTTTTACATTAACCTCCTGACCCACCCAAAGAAATATGGATATGTGACAATCAAGAATATAAATATCTTCTGTCATTAAATCATCTTGATTAAAATTATATACTTCAGACACCTGCATTAACAAATCCTAATTAATCCTCTATATCTCAAAAACCTAAAACTTGTGTTAATTTCACATGTAAAACTTTTAGAAATATATACATACCGTCAGTTCTTCTCCTGAATTAGCAAATTTTCCATCAAAAAACACGAAATACAAAAAATGGTTAATTTACAGAAAAAAAGTATTAAATTCATGATTAATTTTATAAAAAAAATCGGTTCAACCTTTGGATAATGTGCATGAAAATAAATGAGGATCACTCTCAGCTTCGTGTTGAATTTTTTTTGTCGCGTATTTTATTTTTCCACCTAATATTTCCCAAAATTGATCAGACTCTACACCTTCTTTATGAACTCTTGTCTGCAAATCAGGCTGCAAACATTTGTGATAACAAATTATTAAGATGCATATATCATTTTATAATTATAAGAATTATATTATTATAATTACAATATTATTAAAATTTATACTTTAATTAGATCGAGTTGTCTCTCAGCAAGATCTTGATCATCAGTAGTTGTCTGGCTTCCGTACCAAGTAAAGACAAGTGAATCTTTATGTAATATATAACAATATGACGAGTTCAATGATGAAGCAACCTGAACAAATTAAAAAATATTAATTGAAAAATAATAAGTAATAAATTAAAATACCATCAGTATGTGTGTATGTGTGTGTATAAGTGAACTTACAGGTTCAACTTGAATTGATTGCATGTTTTCGGGTCCAGATCCTTGAACTCTAAATAATGCAACGCCATCTTCTATATAAGTATCATCTTTTAATTTTTTTTCTGATATGTAATTCTTGTATCCTTTACTGAGACCACCCTGATAATTTATTAAATTTTACTAAATTTTATTATATGAATTAAAGAAAACAAAATATACATTTTTAATGTATTATCTTTGAAGCTCACCTTGAGAACCATAAAGCTTTGAAATATTGCATAGAAAAGAATCGGTTCGTTTCCTTCACAAATTCGTGCCTATAGATTCATTTAATCAAATTACATGTATAAACACAAGCTAAAACTTAAAAAAATAATAATAATATTAAAATTGTGAGTTAATTGTGTGATTAACTGACTAACCTGAGTAGCTAAAAATTTGACTGATTCAACCATCTTGTTTACTTGTAAAAGAGCCGAATCTCTCTCTTCCTACAAGACATATTTTTTTAAATAAATTTTAAATTATCTCCAAAAGGGTATAAAAAAATAATAATAAAAGAATTACCTTAATACTTTTTTTTCCAAACCATGTGCCTATAAGACATTCCTCTTGTTCATCACCAGAATATGTATATTGAAAAATATAGCAATCTCCAGTAAAGAATTTTATTTGATCAATGTCGGATAAAAGACTCTTTTCTTTACCATTCACACGCCACACCTGCACAACCATGTTTTTTGTAAATTACCAAACTACCCTTTGACTAAGTCAATGATAATAATGTTTTTATAAACCTGCAAAGTTCCACTGCAATCTATATATGGTTGATCGGGTTCTTCCTCCACTTCGTGTTTGGGTGCGGCTTTAACCAGACCCTTAACATCGACCCCTTGTCGTTTTAGAAGCGCTAAATATAAAACCATCATTAACAACAATGTTAATTAATTAAAAAAAAATTAGTTATCATACATATGTACATAACTATTTGAGTGAATTACACAAATGGTCCCTGTGGTACAAGTAACAAATTTAGGTACCAAGGGTTTACAATAACAAGTTTGGGTTTTATGATTTCACTTTTGTAATGATTTTCGGGTATTAAGGCTAATTTTCGGCAACTTTTTCATTATATTAGGGTGGAATGACCATAATACCCTTTGACTTTTTTAATAGTAAGAGTCAAAGGGTATATTGGTAAATTTACTCTAGTTTAACGGGAATTGGGGTGAACTGATCAAAATACTCTTTTCCTATTGGAATAATTAAATTAGAAGGGTACTTTCGTCATTTTACTCTAATTTAACGGAAAATTTAATAGAAGTTAGCCTTAATACTCAAACTCACTACAAAATTTAAAGGATAAACCGACATCTATTACATTAACGGAGGTTTGGGTTATATGATTTTAATCTTGTAACGAATTTAGGTATTAAGGCTAACTTCCTTTAACCATTTTAATTAAGCTAGGGAAAATGACCAAAATACCCTTTGACTCTTTGAGTAGAAAGTCAAAGGTTAATTTTGCCCAATTCACTCGAGAATATTATTTTTATAAAAGTATGGCATAACTAACCAGCCACCTTGCCTCTACCCTCCTCAGATGCTACCACATCAGTCGCTAAAGGCCACGAGTCAAACTTTGACCGAAAAGATACTGTTTCAAAATTCTCGATCATACGAATTATTTTAGATTTTATTCTATCCTGACCACGTAAATATTCCTGTAAATCAATATTAATATCTATAAGTGGAAATAAGATAAAATCATTATAAGAACCACACAAATACATAATTTTTTTAAAAAATTTACTTCTGCAGCTCCATTTGCGGCTTTTCTTTCTTCCATGGAAGTATCTCGACCCATCCAAAAATGAATTTCTGACCCGCAATCTAGAAGATAACATTTGTTTGTTTCTAATAACTTCTTTGTCAAGGAACCAGTAGCAACACGTTCTGCATGCCCGTTCTTAACACTTGTATACAAAACACATATATTGTCAGAACTGTTACTTACTAAATCATGATATATTTTGAATAAAAAATTCTTGAGTTAATTACACATATGGTCCTCGTGATTTGAAGAAAGTAACAGTTTCATGTTTTATACTTTCAATTTTGTAACGAGTTTGGGTATTCAGGCTAACTTCCGTTAACTTTTCCGTTAAATTACGGTGAAATGACCGAGATACCTTTTGACTTCTCACCGTGTGACTTTGACTATTTAGAAAGTCAAGGGGTATTTTGGTCATTTTCCCTAATTTAACGGAAAAGTTAACAGAAGTTAGCCTTATTACCCAATCTCGTTACAATATTGAAGGTATAAAACCCAAACATGTTACTTTAAACCTTTAGTACTCAAACCAACTAGTTTCTACAAACCACAGGGACCATATGTGTAATTAACTCATAAATCTTTAATATTATAAGGTTGAATTATATTACCAAAATAACTGAGTATGATGAGCATCAGTAGTTTGAGCCTCATTGACAGTTGTTTTTCTTGGAAGTGGAGCAAATCCACCAAAAAAACCCCAAAATTCCCCAGCTTCAGCATCAGCCATCAGCTTTCCGTCATCTAAATATCAAAACTCAAATTTTAATTTTAACTAAAAATTATTTTTATTTTTTAATTCTTGTCTTTTACATGATATTAATTCACTTACCAATTGTAGCTATATCACATTTTGAATTATGATAATTATCTCTGATATATTGCACAACTTGTAGCGCTTTTGCCCTTTCTTGTATTGAAGTATTTGACCCGTTAAACTGAAATATTTTATTTTTACTGTCTAATATACAAATAGTATCATGATTGAGTGATGATCTGGCACAAGGAACCTGTGTTCAATAATTATTAATTCAGAAAACATAAAACTTCACAATTTTTAATAAAGTAAACTGTTATTTTGGCTCTTGTGGTTTGACTCATTTAACCCTTTCAGTCTGAAAAGGAATCTTCTGACATTTCGACCCCTAACGTTTGAATTTTGTAACCACAAGGGCCAAGATAATAATTTACTTTTTAATATAATTTGTTGAAATGGAGCAGTAAATAAAAACATGGATTCAATTACCTCTTGTACATGAACCACATGTTTTCCTTTGCAAACAAACATACGCGTTTTGTGTTCTTTATATTCAGATTCTTCTGGTATTATACACGGCTTAAAACACGAAAGGAATCTTTCTGTTTCGTATCCTTGTAATTCACGATACTGAACCGCTCGCCCTCCGAGAGCTGCATCAAGCTCAAGTGTTTTTATGGATATCGTGTCCGCTTCATACTGTATTTTTTTAAAAATATATTAAATTTAAAGATTATATAAGGAAAATTAAAGAATTATGTGTGTTAGGTAAAATAACATGTTATTGTTAGAGGAATGAAATTAACTTACATCCCTTGCATCTTTACCAATCCAATAATGGATGTCATAGCGTAAACCGCAACTTTTTGAAGCATGTGTCTGTAAAATAAATGTAATTTTCATAAGTCAGTAAAATAATAATAATAATAATAATAATAATAATAATAATAATAAGAGTAAAATGCAGTTTCGTCCATGAGGTTTGTATATACATGCAGTTTCAATCCACCCTTAACAGTTTTCATCCATAAGGTTTCATTTTTTAGCAGTTTTTGTCCTTTGGTCTATTTCCGTCTACAACATTGACCAAAATGCCCCTCACGTGACGGGCACGTGGGGGATTCTAACGGAAGTATAGACGGAAAATGGACTCAGAGACGAAAACTGCCAAGAAATGAAACCTCAGGGATAGAAACTGTTAAGGATAGACTAAAACTACATGTCTATACAAAACATCATAGACGAAAACTGCAGTTTACTCTAATAATAATACTTAAGTTAGAATTAAAGCTGCTGCTATCATAGTTACTTCTTTTTCACACTTTTATTCTTCTCAATATCTTTTAAGTTCTACAAGGTGATCTTTCAAAAAAGCATGATATAATAACAATACAAAACTAAAATACATCAACTCATTGAATTCAACTGTAATACTTACATTAGATATTAAAATGACAATACAGAAAAATAATGTCAATTATACAAAGATTAAAAATCACACCTTTAAAACCATATAGCATTCGCCTGTATAAAATTTACCATAAGAAGATTCTGGAACTGCAACTGGCTTAGAATTCTCAATCTGCCACACCTCAATTCCTCTATAAATTTGTCAAGGAAGATGCAAAATTAATTTAATTTATAAAATTATAAATTATGGAGGGAAGAAAAAATTCAATTTTTATTTGGAATTTATGTAAAACAAAGGATACATTTTTTGTCCAGCTCCTTGAAAAGCTGGATCAACTTCTTTCATAGAAACAGACATCTTGCTTTATGCACCAGAATCAAAATATTACGATGGAAAACCTAGAATCCACGTAAATTGAATCAAATTAACCTGAATTTCACACACACATTGTACCAATTATTGAAACGATTGCATAAACATGAAGAATTATAACAACAGAAATCGAAATTGGAAAATGCACCTACGTATTACGATGAATTGCTACCTTACGTATGATTCTGAACGTATTGATCCAATCCAAATGTCTGAAATTCGGTGAATGTTCAATACAACACGAACGAGGTTCTTCAGAAACGATAACAGATGAAAGTTGGAGATGATAGAGAGAGAATTCAGAATCTAGAGAGAGAAAATTTCTGAAAAAGGCGACAAAAGGGGGTGTTGAAGAAAATTATGAATCGCTGTGAGTCTTTCACAAAAACCGCAAACAGAGAGAAAGAACCGTTAAGTTTTTTTTTTCCTTTTTTCTGATTAAAAAACAAAAATTAACAAGTAAACTAATTTCTATGTTTTTTTTTTGTTTGGTTTGGGTATTTTTAATTAAATAAAGATATAGATGAAAAGTTGAGAATTGAGTCTTTTTATAAAATGGTATAATTTTCAAAAAAAAAAAATTAATAAATGAACTTTTGTTAAATTATAAGAATGAAGATGAAAAACAGGAACCAAATGCTCTCATTATGAGTTCAGATCATGCAGCAAACATAAAAATAAACAAATTAATCATTTTTCATAGCCATTTTTTGGCTTTATGCATACAAGAATAGAACAAAAAATAAACAAATATCAATATAAAAAAAAATATAAAACAAATCAACCCGTTTTTCAGGCACCAAATTTTCTTGAAAAAACGGCACTAGAATCTATCGAGTTTGGAGGTTGAATCAAGATAGGCGATTCACTTTCGAGTGGAGGCGGGAAATAATTAGATATAGCTTCCCAAGATTCTTTTTCATCCGTTTGTCGACCTGCATTCAAGACTGTTGGTTTTATCGGTGATTTGACCATTTTACCCTTCCATGTTAACATTGCTACAATCTCCGACATCGGTGGTCTTAAGTTTGCATGAGGTTGAATGCACAATAAAGCCACCCGAATCGTTTGCATTACATCTTTTTCCACAAAACCATCGTTTTTCATTCTTGAATCGATTAAGTCAACCATTCTTGACCTCTCATACAACTTCCATGCCTGTTTTTATTAAAAAATGTATATTAATAATAATTAAATAAAGATTTCATTTTGTTGTTACAAATCGGGATTAAATGATTAAAAATGTAAAAAGGGGATTACATATTCAGGAAGGTATTGCATTTCTGATGGTAAAGTAAGATCAGTATTCTTCCTGCAGCTAATGATTTCAAGCACCAAAACTCCAAAACTGTAAATGTCAACTTTTTCAGATAATTCTCCTTTAATCGCGTATTCTGGAGCCGTATAACCTCTAAAAATTACAAAAAACATTTTTATAAAAGGCATTTTTATAACTTAAGTACGAGTAAAGTGTCGTTTTGGTCCCTTGGTTATATTACAAATTACCCCTTTGATCCCGACTTTATGTTTCTTGCTATGTTGGTTCCTGGTTTTGTAATTTGGTGTGATTTTGGTCCCTGGTTTTGTAATTTGGTGGCATTTTGGTCCCTGGTTATATTCTAAATTGCCACTTTGATCCCGACGTTATGTTTCTCGCCATTTTGGTCCATGGTTTTGTAATTTGGTGCCACTTTCGTCCCTGGTTTAGTAATTTGGTGTCATTTTGGTCCCTAGTTATATTCATACTTGTCACATCTGGTGTGCTGTAACCAAATTACAAAACCAGGGACCAAAATGGCGAGAAACATAATGTGGCGATCAAAGTGGCAAATATGGGATACATTGATAGACGAAAAATGGCGAGAAACATAACGTAGGGATCAAAGTGGCAAGTATGGAATAAACCTAGGACCAAAATGACACTTTACTCCTTAGATAGTGTGATTATGGTTTTTATAATATTTTATATAACAATTAACTTACAGTGTTCCAGCAAATGCGGTGCTAAGATAAGCTTCACCCTCGGGGAAGAATCTTGCGAGCCCAAAATCGCTAATTCTTGGTTGAAATTTGTCATCAAGAAGAATGTTACTCGCTTTTATATCTCTGTGCACAATTCTCATATGTGAATCCTCATGTAAGTACTGCAATCCGCGAGCAACACCAATAATAATTTGGAACCGCGTGATCCAATTTAAATATGAGTCATTTTTTCCTATTGACAAAAATTATATTAGAATTTCGATAATCATATTGGATAATTGTTATCAATAAATTCAAGAAAAAAAAGGACAAAAGATGCATGTGGGTCGAAGAAGAGTACACTGCAGTTTTCGTCCCTGAGGTTTGTATTACCATACAGTTTCAGTCCACCCTTAAAAGATTCTGTCCCTGAAGTTTCAATTCTTAACAGTTTTCATCCCTTCTTCAAAATTTTGTTTAAACTTCTTTTTAAGACCCCCCCCCCCCCCCCCCCCCCC
>WOUH02000002.1:8151804-8166761 GCA_009936405.2 Stevia rebaudiana | reverse complement strand
GTCAATTTTCCTCATTTATCTCATCAGAACACCCAACATACGCTCATAAAATTGAACGAAAGTTTAAACAAAATTTTAGAGGGACAAAAACTGTTAAGAACTGAAACCTTAGGGACGAAATCTGTTAATAGTGGACTGAACGACAAAAAACACAGTTTACTCGTCAAAGATACTAATTTTGACTTTTACTAAAGATTACCCATTTTGACCCGCCCACTATTTCACCTCTAGAATTTGTTTTGAAGTTATATACCGTATATTATGAGGTCAAGACTCTTGTTCTTCATGTATTCATAAACAAGAATCCTTTGCGGTCCTTGAGAGCAACAACCAAGAAGGCGAACAAGATTCTTGTGTTGTATGCTTGTGATCATCTTCACCTCTGCAAGAAACTCTGCATCTCCTTGATGTGATTTATCAAAAGATAGTTTTTTTACAGCAACTAATCTTCCATCTTGTAAATTACCCTAAAGGAATATATATGTATATATTGATATCAATGATAAGATCCAAAGTCATACTCATCATTTTAGTTTCTTCAATTTTTCAATTTTATATCTTTTACTGAGTGTTAAAAACTAAAAAGAATGTTTGAAGGATTTGAGGAAACATACCAAATAAACTGGACCAAATCCACCTTTTCCAAGAAAATTAGACTCATGAAAATTTTTGGTCGCCTTCTTTAATGTTTGGAAACTAAAATAGCTTATTGTTTTAAGATTTCCACTGAAATAATCTTTTAAAGCCACAAAACAAAAGATTAATATAGTTAGCAAACATTAATAATGTTTGTGTAATAAACAATAAAGTTATTACCTTTGCAGCTCTTATCGCGCTTTTTTGACTTTTTCAATAGTACTGGTCTGATAAATTTCCAGAAAATGTATATAAGAATCAGCAAAATCAGGAGAACAATTAATCCTCCAAGAAAAAAGAAGAAGGAAGATGAATGGTGCTTTTTAGCTGAGCTTTCTTCATTAAGTAATAATGGTGTTGGAGATTTTGCTGCATTAATAATATGATTATCAGAATCTTTTTAATCTATCTCGAAAAAAAAAATTGAACTCAAAATACAGGCGCAGAAAGAAATTTTTTCATGATGTGATCATAATCTTGTTTAGATGAACACAATTCCGTATCTTTGAATATAACAATTTCGTTAGTTGATGCAAAATCGGATCAAAATATTACATAAAAAGATCGTATTTATGCATACCAGGTGTTTGTATAAATGTGCGTGAGACAAACTATGATAAAACCTATCAAACATTTGCATTATCACAACAAAAATGATAATCGAAAACAGTAAGAAGAAGATGATGATGATGATGATGATGATGATAAATACCTTCAAGTAATCGACGCATTTCGTCTTACTTGATCTTCAAAGTATCTTCCATTTTCTCCGGTAGAAAAAAAATATTAATCTTTCCTTTTATTCACGCAGATTGAGCAAGTGACTGACGACAACTTGGAGATGATCGAAGTCAAGGTCGATCATCGGAGAATTCAAAGGGTTAAAATTCCAATAAAACGTACAATTTACTGTGGGTCAACTTATTAAAGATGTGAATTAATTGTATTTTAGCCCAATTGCAGAACAGGTTCATTAGGTGAAATTGCTAATGTTCTTGGCTTCCATGATAATGACCTGTTATTCCTAATAAAAAGTTGTCATGATCGATCTTCACAATAAATTAAACAATATTATTGTAGTAGTTCATATATCAATGAAGTATCATGTGCACGAGGAGTATATACCACATTAGTTTAAGTGTAATTATATAAATACGGTTTTCTGGAATGAAAAATATTATATACATGATCATTTCATTGATTTATATCACTAAGGTTAACAATATAGTGACTTATTTTTTTATATAGGACTATTTATAGGTTTGTAGACTTGACTGATTGTTGTAAAAATATTTTTTATCGATGATCTGTTGAGTCGTTTACAAGTGGTAGTTTAATAGTTTCATGATATTATGCAACAAAATTCTCAAATATAAGAATTATCTTTTCTTATAAATCTTGAAATTAGAATTTTACGCTTCGGTTACATTGTTAACAAGTTTCACTTTGTCTCGTTCTTTTCTTTCTCTTTGTATATCTCCCTTCCGTTGCTACAACGATATCTTAGATTGTTTGGTAGCCTCTATATTATCCTATTAAAATGCTATGCAGGCTCATCAAACAACGATATTTAGCTTTCTTCCGGATTTGGCGTGTACAATGGATCCCCATCTTCTTCTCCATCTCCAAAATTTGAAGGTGTCTATATTTTGCATCTCCATCTCCGTCGGATTCTCAATCATATTTAAAAAATTTATAGTTTCATAAATAATACATTTAGAGATTCTCTTTCCTCCATCTATGTAATTTTAGTGAGGAAAGAAAAAAGATAATATAGTATGTGTTTGTGAGTGAATAAAGATAAAAATAGAGAGTGCGACATAAGAATTTTTTAAAAGCATACAAAATTAAAGATGATTATTTAGAGCATTCACATCCCATTATCTATTATAAAGTTTTCTTTAGAATTTAGAGATTTTGTGTAAAAAGTGTGGCTACATCCCATTCTCTATTCAAATCTCTATTTCTAAAATTTAGAGTTTTATAGATAGAGAATCTCTATAATTAATTTGTGAGTTTATATGAGAGAGAATAAATAATAAAATGTGTGTTTGTGAGTGGAACAGAGATTGAGATAGAAAATGGGATGTAGGGGTTTAACAAAATATGTATATAAATTTAGAAAATAGTGATATTTTGTTAAATTATAAAGATGGAGATGGAGAATGGAATGTGAATCCTCTTAAGTATCTACACTTTAGGGATACAAATTATCTATACCTCAATATGTTTTACCGTCGTAACGTACGGGTTTGCAACAGTATGTTTCTGATAAAAAAATTACATTTTTACAATGTTTATAGTTATGAGTATAATCAACGGTCTCGGCATAACGTACCGGTTTGTGACGGTAATATTTTAATTTTTTTTTTAACTTAAGTAAGTTAATGTCACCACTACACATGAAACGAAGTCTTCGCCCACCGTCGTAACTTGGTTAAAGCTTGATACCTCTACACAAAGAACGCATGTTCGAGTCTGTGCCCTCTCTTTTTCTTCTACACTTTTTTGTACCTTTTATTTTGTGTTGTCAAAATTAAATTATTTTCTTTTACGTTTTTGCTTTTTCGTTTTTCATTCTATATCGTTTTTTTTTTTGTGTCATCGTTCCTTTTCGTTTAAATTTTATAAAAATCGTTTCGCCGACCTGTTGTGGATCGCGACTATGTTTTGAATTTTGAAACCCATTATATTTATTTTATGTACTTTACTATATTATGTCAACGACAGTACAATGCATAATATTGTTTTATGTCTACATTTCAATCTTCATAACGGATCCGACGCGTCAAGCCGTAACGCGCGGGTTAGTTTGCTAGTTTAATATAATAATGCATTTTAAGTCTTGTATCAATGCTCTCTAAAGAAACGTTCTTGAGTATTAATATAATCATTAAAATAAAAAAGAATTAATACTCTGATTAATTCGTTTATGCTTTCATATTCTGCTAGGTATTTGAAATGAAAGATTTGATTCATTTTTCATATACGAAGCACGAGTTGGATTTGATTCATATTCATATAGGACGCAGGAGAGGAAAAAGGGTGCCAGTGATTTGGTTCTAAGGGGACGAAAGGATATTGAAAAGAGACAAATAGTTGAAAGAGTCTAATGTTAGATTAACTCATTTGATAAAGATATTATGTTTTAGATACGATGTGCTGGTTTTAAACCTGGATGAGAGTAGATTAAGTTGGTATAGAATCGGAGTAAATTATTGATTTGCCAAAAACTTACATTAATACTTTCTGGTAGAGGTATGTATGAAATCGGAGTAAATCACGTTGAACATGAATGAGAAATAGAGGAAATACTCTTTCTATAAAGGAAGAATGTATTCTTTGTTTTGATCTCACATTAAATTATGAAAGAAATATTAAGGTGGACTCGTTTCCTAAATAGGAGAATCTCACTACTTACATTTAATCAAATCTTTGACCTTTTTATTTGTCTATAAGCTTATTTAGTAGTAAAATCATTTCAAACAGAACCCTATGTAAGAAAACTGAAACCGAAACCCAAGCACAAACCCAAACCCAAACCCAAAATCAAAAACCCAAAACCAAACCCAAACCCAAAATTGAAAACCCAAAACCGAACCCAAACAAATTTTAAAAATAAAAAACCCAAATTTTGGTTTCGGATTTGAAATTAGTCATAAACTGACCGAAACCGACCCATGCATACCCTTACTTTTTGGCCTTCTTTTGTATCGTGCACGAGAAATGTCATTACATTATAATCTACTTTAAAAGAACCGTTTTTAAAACAAGAACTATAACAAAAATTATATAACTTCTTTTATGGCTCCTACAAATTCTTGTTTATTTTAAAATACTTTTTATTGGTCATATCTATATTTATTATATTGTAATATTTTTTATTCATAAGTAATGTTCTTTTTATTGGTCGTATGTATATTTATTATATTGTACTATTTTTTGTTCATAATTAAGATAGTGGATAAAAGCAAAATTCCAAATTTAAGTGTGTTAAGATGACAACAATTCTTGATAAGACCGAGTAACAAAAAAACAAATACCACAACAAATACGTGAAATGCTAGTGGGCAACACAGACTATACTGTTGGTGTGCTCTTACAATCTTATTTGTCATTTTCCTGGTATGTTATATTGCGAAGTTTTTTACATTATTTTTCTAATTGGTGTTTTGAGTTCTAATATTTCAATTTGCAAAACAAACATCTGGATGTAATTTTATGTATTCTCACTACAAAAAAGGTGATTAAAGAATATTTGTACCATTTACAATGATGGTGCATATAGCATTTCAGAATGGTGGAAGTGCTTTTGGTGGAATCATGAACAAGGGGTTGCAAAGATCATCCTTTTGGTACAACCAGTAGACTTCAATCACATGAAGTATTTTAAATTGATGTAATTAACACAAAGTTTCCCCTTCCGAAGAATATAATTTGATTAGTGCTTAAGTGCTAAATTGGGTGAAATGTCGTTGTTTACTATGATTATTCTTTTCTCTTTTAGTTTTGGTAATCAGTATCCAAACTAAAACACATACGACGTGGAGGATAAATAATTATAGTAAAAAGGGTTTGATTGTTACGTGGAATTTTTTAGCAATCTAAGATGTGGTGTTAACCAGATGCTGGTGGTTTGGTACAGTGGTGGTGGTGGTTTGCTAGAGAAATCTTGATTTAAACCATTCTTTCAAAGTTACATAATATATCTTGATTTGTTTTTGTTGGATCGTTTCTAGAAATGCAAATCTTTGAAGCTAGGAAGACGACAAATGAAACTCATACTGGTTGTCACAAAGAATAGTGGTGGTGGTAAACAACGGTTGTCGTAGTGAAGAGGGAGAATGCTAATGATGAAATTCAGTTAATTATATAACTTCAAAACAAATAATTTCTAGCTGAAGTGGTTAGGAGAAAGTGTGAACTGGGGAGAAAGTGCATTTCGAATAGAGGTCACCGGTTGAAACCTGAGGAGGGGAGAGAGTTTACGGATTCAATCCGGTTCCCACTTATCTGGGGGGTACGATCTCACGGAGATTAAGGAATCAAACTTGGCTACATCGTCCAGCTATCGGTGGATAGCACGGGAGATCCTATGTTATTAAAAAAAATATATAATATAATTTTGTAGACATCGTACCTTTGACAAATTTTGTAAGTAAAAGTTGATGGAAAACAACAGTTATTTAATTTACGAGTAATTAATTTATTTTTTTACTTTGAGGAAGCCTGAAAAAAATACACACATTAAATATGATTATGCTTCATGTGAGAAGATTCCTTAATTATAGGGGTCTATATGAAAACACAAAATTTTGTGAGGTCAACTAGATACTAAATAAATGTTCCAATTGCCGGCCGGATTCTTTATCCTCTTTAACCGTCGCATAAAATCCATCGTTCTTCATTGGCCTCCGCCGTCGCCATCTCAAAACAACCCTCAATTTACGGCGACCTTACTTCGGTCAGTATCAAAGAACCCCTAATTTCACAGTTTTGTTCTCGTAGTTGTTGTGTTTAATAGAATTTGTTTTGTTTCTTTTGAAAACAACAGCGTTGAACCTTTGTAGGGTTTTTGTTCTATGTAATTCGATCAATTGATCAGTAATTAGGTTTTGAAATCGAAGGATATGGAAGAGGAAGTTAAGGCGTGTCGATTAGAATCAGATTCAACTGAATTCACTGACACGGTGTTCAATTGCGTCGTACCGTACATCCACGGCTGCCGTGACCGGAGCTCCGTCTCGTTGGTCTGCCGGAAATGGTGCGAGCTCGAAGGAGTAACACGGAAGCACGTCACCGTCGCCATGTGCTACGCCACGACGCCGTTTCGTCTCCGGCAACGTTTCCCCCTTCTCGAATCGTTAACCGTGAAAGGGAAGCCACGTGCTGCAATGTTCGATCTGATCCCCGAGGATTGGGGCGGGTTTGTAACCCCGTGGGTTCAAGAAATCGCGAGCTCGTTGAATTGTTTGAAAGCTGTTCATTTCCGGCGGATGATTGTTCGTGATTCCGATATTGATCTGCTAACCAGAACCAGAGGACGTGAACTTAGGGTTTTGAAGCTCGATTTGTGCTCCGGGTTTTCAACAGATGGCCTGCTACAAATCGGTAAGGTGTGTGATAATCTGAGAGTTTTGTACCTGCAAGAGAGCTTAATTGCTGAAAAAGATGGGCAATGGTTACATGAATTAGCTGTAAATAACACTGTTCTTGAATCTTTAAACTTTTACATGACTGATCTTGTTAAGTTCAGTGTCAAAGATCTTGAACTCATTGCCAAAAACTGCAGAGAATCATTGGTGTCTGTTAAAATCAGTGAGTGTGATTTTACAGACCTTGTTGATTTCTTCAATCATCTAATCAATTTACAAGAATTTGGCGGCGGTGCGTTCAGTAATCAACCCGAAAAATACACAGGTCTGAAGTTTCCTCCTTCTTTAAGGAGTATGGCGTTGAATTACATGAGTCAATCCGAGATTCCAATTGTTCTCCCGTTTGCTTCACGAATAACAAAACTTGATCTTCTATACGCGCTATTTGACACCGAAGATCACTGTTTCTTGATTCAAAGATGCCCCAATTTGGAAATTCTTGAAACCAGAGATGCAATTAGAGACAGAGGTTTACAAGTTTTAAGTCAATTTTGCAAAAAATTACGCAGAATCAAAATCGAACGAGGCGATGACGAAGAAGGATTTGTTTCCCAAACGGGGTTAATTTCTTTAGCACAAGGTTGTCTGGAGTTAGAATGTTTGCATGTAAATCTCACAGATATCACAAACGAAGCTTTAGAAATTATAGGAACTCATTTAAAAAAGCTTTATGATTTCAGGATGATTTTACTCGATAAAGAAGAAGTAATTACAGAACTGCCACTGGATAACGGGGTTCGCGCTTTGCTGAGTGGATGTAACAAACTAGAACGGTTAGGTGTGTATCTCCGACCCGGTGGTCTAACCGATGTCGGGTTGGGTTACATCGGGAAATACGCGCAAAATGTTAGATACATGCTTCTCGGTTTCACTGGTGAAACCGATGCAGGACTTATTGAGTTATCAAAAGGTTGTCCAAAGTTGCAGAAACTTGAAATGAGAGGGTGTGGTTTTAGCGAACACGCGCTTGCTACTTTTGTGCTTAATGTCGCTTCGTTAAGATATTTATGGATTCAAGGTTATCGCGTTAGTGACAATTTTAGTGGAATATTGGCGATGGCGCGCCCGTTTTGGAATATGGAATTGATCAGTTCTGAAATGAACGACGGTGGAATTCGAAACTCAGAACAACAACAACCGCCTTCGTTGCTTGCGTATTATTCACTTGTTGGACAACGAACCGATTTCCCGACAACTGTTCTTCCTTTACACCCTCATGTGAATCTTCAGTAACAAGTAGCTGTTTCGTTCGTTCTTCGTTTGTTTCGAAAGTTAAGGTTTTTGGGTGGGAAAATCGCGTTACTGAAATTTGTTGGGTTTGTGTTGGTTATTGGCTCGGTTGAAGAAGATGATGGATTTTAATTCAAGCAGTTATATGTAAGTCGAATCGTTGGGGGATTTGTTTTGTTTTCATGATTTGAAAATTTTCGATTTCGATTTTGTTTTTGTGGTCTCTTTGTGATGAAGATGTGGTCATTAGTTTGATTCAAATAAAGTCAACTGTTGTAACGAGCTCTAGATAAACTAACGAATGTTAGTACAAAGTTTGCATATATATTTTTTTTTTCTGGTTTTGGTTTTCATATTTTATCAAGTGCCATAAAAGATTGGTGGATTATGGTTTGAAAGATTGATGATTTGAGTTTCTGTAGAGAATTTGTAATAAGCTGATGTGGTCTTGTATTATATTCGATTAAAAAGGTTTATGGTAAAAGAATTAAGAAGAATTTTGTGTTTGTTTGATACATTTGTTAAGCAGTTGGAATTTAAAAATGCATAAAACACACAGATGGTGAAAGTAAGGGTTATTTACGATCTAACAAACATTTTGTAATTTTCTTTGAAGTATTGGTGAATTTTGAATTGCTGGTAATTCAAAATCAATATCCGAATCAGAAATATAATTTGACTCATTCATATTAAGATCGTGAATATCTAGAATCCATATTATGCAGACACATTACTTTTGCTTATTTGAAATGAAGGACACAGAAAGTATTTGTGTATATATTTTACATAAACGTGAAATAAAAGTAGGCGATAAAATTGCTAAAAGACATGGAAATAAAGATATCTTCTAAATTATTACCAAGACAAGATATGCGACAGGGGTGAGCATGACTCGGTTTGGTTCGGTTTTGACCTAAAACCATAACCATAACTATAACCGATATGTCGGTTAAACAAATATCTTAACCATAACCAATCGGTTTTGACAGTTTTGGTTAATCGGTTATAACGGTTATAGTGGTTCAGTTATAATTCGGTTAACCGGATAAATATAAAATTGTATATTCAATACTATTAATATTAAATTACCACTTAACAAAATGATATCCATAAATTTAAACAAACGTTCAACCAAACCATTAACAATGCGATAAGATCTAGTTCATAAAATCAAACAAACGCCTTTTTAAACGAAGCGTCGGTCGGCCAGATGTTATATATTAAGTTATTAACTATTAATACTTGGCACAAGTAAAATTCTTGATTCCTTTCTTTAGGTAGTTGATTCAAAATTTCAAATCAATCGCAAGTTCTCATGCATGGCCTTGAAGCTTATGCACCTTATCGTATTCCGTCTAATAGATATATAATAAATATTATATTATTGGCGGTTCGGTTCGGTTATGGTGGTCATGAAAAAATAAATTTCCAAAACCGACCCGCTAATATCGGTTATTAAAAAATCATTTAACCGAACCATCGGTTTTTCATTCGGTTCGGTTTTATCGATTATGGTGGTTATGGATCGGTTAATTCTGTTTTCTGCACACCCTAATATGCGTTATTTGCTAGATGAAAGACTTTGATATGGTCTTCAATCCGTTCTGATTATCAGTCCACCTATTTTTTTGATCTCCTTTCTATTTCGTCATATTTTTTTCCATTGACCAATTCACTATGAAAAATGGTGTTGGCTAAAAAACGAGGCTTTTTGTTTATTCACATCAGTTATTACTTATTTCGGCACAAATTTTTTGGTTATTAAAAAGAAATAAACTTTCGAACTATTTACGGCTATAAAAAATTAGTCACATAAATTGTATTTTTATTTTTGCGCCAAGGAAAGTGTAATTTCTGCATACCATTTATTATACGGTTATATAGTCAGAGAATTGATAGTAATTGTAACCACCAAATATATGAGCAATAAACTAGTACTAGACATAGACATCACAATTTTCTTTCCATGATGATTGATGACCACGTTTAGATAAAATAAGTACACTACACAAACACTCATTAAGATGGACATTGGTCCATAACACTCAAAACCAAAACCTGAATAATAATTAGTCTCATGATTCTAAATACCTTTTGATATGTTTGGACCATTGCTATTATTAAAAACTACTAATCTTTCTTGTATGTGTTTAAAAACTTCACGTCTTAAATACAAACCCAAGTATTATGTTGTCATTTTTATCTTAGATACGTGAAGAAAACTGATTATATGGGAAGAAAAGGAATTAAACGGTAGCCTATGTTGAGGAATATTAAATTTAATGATTTGCACGTACATTTATTAATAATATGTTGTCCATTAAATTTTAAAAAATTAATTGAGTGTCAAGTATAAATTAAAAAGATGAAGCAAAACCCTTGAAATGTTTGAAACTTGAATGAACTTTATATATAACTCTCATGAGTACTCAATAACTTAAACTAAAAAAAGTTACTTAAACTGGTTGAAAATTAACAATCTAAAGCATATATTTTGGTTCAACCCAATAAATAAAATACTTAAATATCAAAAGTTAGAACTAAAGTTAATAAAAAAAAAACAAAATCTTTCTAACAACTTTATCATACCAAGAAAGAAATCATCACAAACCAATAATAAAAAAAATATTGGCAAAGGTATGAAATAAATCATCAAACCCTCTTGTTAAAAACATCTTTAATCCACCACAAAACCACCAACAAAATGCCACATTTCAGAATTCCGGTCACCGGAGCTTTTGTCCGCCACCATCACCACCACAAACATCCAATAACTCCTCACAAATCCGCTCTAGTGGCGGTTTCATTTTGGGTTCTGGTTGATGAATTTGAAAGTTTTGGTGATTCAATTGTTGTAGTTCCCATATCTTTAGTTTTATGAAGAAGAAATGTACCCGAGAAAATAGTCACGAAACCACTTAGTTCAGTTATGATCTGAGATGCATTTTGATGATCCCAATTCTGCAAATTTTATAAAAAAAAACGTTATAAAAATGTTATAATTTGTTTTTTTATTAGGTGTCATATATGGTTATTGTAATTTGTGAATCACCTTGAACATGATCATACTCGCCAAAATTGTGAGACTTGTAAACATGACATAATAAACTGGTGAAATTACAGCAGTATTGAATGTATCTAATGCCTGAAACAAATTGAAAAACATAAGTGTGTGTGTGTGTATATATATATATATATATATATATATTTCGAATTTAGAAGAAAAGGCAAAATATATTATTTTCAATTTACCTTGTTTAAATAGTTAAGTTGCAAGAGAATGAAACCACAAAGTAACACAGTGAAGAACCATGTTTGAAAGTATATGAATTGATTACATCCTGAAAATGATAATTTCATTGCAATTCCCACTGCTTTCACACACATAACCTACATGTTTCACAAGTTTCAGAACATTAAAACACTAAGATTTATTTACACGTATAGTCCTTGTAGTTTATAGAAAGTAACAGGTTTGGGTACGAAGAGTTTAAAGTAAAAAGTTTGAGTTTTATGTTTTCCAATTTTGTAACCAGTTTGGGTATTAAGCCTAACTTCAGTTAACTTTTCTGTTAAAATAAGATGAAATGAGTAAAATACCCTTTGACCTATTGACTAATCAGTCAAAGGGTAATTTGGGCATTTCACCATCATGTAATGAAAAAGGTAACAAAAGTTAGTCTCAACAGCCAAACTCGTTACAAAATTAAAAGCATCAAACCAAGTTTATTACTTTAGAGTTTAAAACCTTAGTACAAGTATGTCTTACTTTCTGCAAACAACAGTGACCATTTGTTCAGAGTAATAAATAACAAGATAACACAAACCGTGAGTGAGCCCATAAGAGAGCAAATTCCAACATATATAACCAGATGGGTCCCACCATAGAGTGGCACATAACGGTAAATAAGTACGCCAACAACAACCAACACAATGCAAGCATACACTAGAAATCCTGATTAAGATTATTAACACCCTAAAATTATGTGTCAACATATCAAAAATCATAATCTTTTTGTCAACTAATTAATCCAAAATAAAAATGGTAAAATAAAATGTACCCGGTGCTGTTGCAAAGAACCAGATTTCCTTAACTGACTTGATCTGGATCTCTTGTGGCGCGTGCAAGACTATTGTGGTTGAGCCCACTAAACAGAGTGCGCAGCCGATTACACCAAAAATATGCAACCTTTCATCTAAGAAATAATGTGCTAAAACTGCACTGTACAAGATTTTATATATTTGTATAAAAAATTAAAAATGTCACCTTTAAAATCAAGAAAATTAGCATAAATCATATGTTAGACTACCTGATTATCATGCTTAAAGCCCCTAATGGTGTTACAAGAATTGCTGGTGCGTATGCATATGCAGCAAAATTTGCCACCTCACCAATGATCACTGCAATTGTTTAAAATAAGAATGAAAAATATTGTAGATGGTGGTTGCGAATACGCGATTATATTGTTATTAATGCGCGATTACAGAAGAAATATTACAAACTTTTGGTGAAATTAGAACTTACTGCTAATCATTCCAGCCCACCACCAAGGTTCTTTTAAGTAAGAATAACCTCCTGAACCTAATCAAAGAATTAATTTATGATATCGGTTAATCAATCGACTTATTTTAATACAAATATATAGATTTTTAGTTTTTTTACTCGCCTTATTATTAGAATTTAAGGTATAAGCAAGGGTTTTAAGTTTTAACTGTTAACCTTTAATAGATTATGATTCATGATTATGATAGAGCAACATAACACATAAGTTAAACACGATTTGATAAGAATCGAAACATAAACCCTAAATTTAAACACAATAAAAACAGAAAATTGAAGAGATAATTTAGATGGATGGATTGAAAGTAGAAACCTGCTCTGATTCCTGTAACACCGGCGTTCATGAGACCCTTTTTCTTGATAATAAAGCTAGATCCAATGAATATACTTGAAGATAAAGCTAAAACAAGTCCATGAATATTATCAGACGACATTCCCCCCATTTTTTGAACAAAAATGGAGAGAATTTACAAACCCTAAATCAACAATTTGTTAGATTTTCACCTGAAAACTTAAAATCCACACGAAAATCAAATACCCACGAGCAATCGAAATCGATTACGACTTTAAACTATCGAAATCGAACCCAAAGCAAGGAACTTTAACCTTTTTACGTGTCTTGACAAAATGGGTAACATGTGACTCGATGTTTTTCTTTATCGATTCATATGGAAAGTGATCGATCACATGTTTAGGAAGTGGGTTTTGAAAAGTTCGAACTTTTATTAGTATGGATTTGAGACGAAAAAGAGAAGACGAAAAAGAGAAGACGAATACGAGCAAGAAATGTACGTCTGTTGCATGCACCCCAAAATCAAATTAACGTTGAAACTGACCGCTGATTAGAATTTTGTACCGTTATTAAATTTTCAAATGATACGGGTCGGGTTAATCAGAGTTGTTCACTCGGATCTATAGTCTTGTGCAAGATCCACGGGTTAAAAAAGATTATCTTTTATTTTGCGAATCAAGTTATGACTATTTTTTACTTTTAAGTTTCTTAATATTCCGACTTAGTTGCGTTTTACATGACGATACTGGTTAGCAGAGTATTTATGGGATCTCATGAGTTTTCAGATAACAGGTTTTTGGGTAACTAACAAAAGATGGAAAGAATTTTATATAGTTAATTCGAAGATGTCATTTGCCAAACTATAACTCCAACATAAGTTAGCACCATAGTATAAAAATGAGTTCTGGTGTAATGTAAAGTTGATGGATGCATCACAATGGAATTAGGTTATTAGGCTAAAAGCGAACAAATTGGGTCGATTAAAACCTTCACCGATTAGTTTAAATAAACGTATTAAAATTATATAATAATATAAGATAGTGATTACGATGTTTGTTAACTGATAAATTTTGCTGTGAAAACAAAGAAAAAAAATTATAAAATCCAAATTCATATGTGAAACTATGAAAGTTTACTTTTGAAATTTATGGTCAAACAAAGTATACATACATTTTTTAAAACAATATTCAAGAAAAGACATTGATGCCCGATATCCTCTTTAATTTCGTTACTTTCAATTAGTGGTTTAGGCAAGAACAATTGAAGTTTAATGAAAAGATTGATCACGACAAAAGAAACTTAGGCCAACTTGATCCTTAATTAACTTGTAGTCTAAGTAAAAGCCAATTAATGAAAGTTCGCTACAGAATACAGATGGTACCTTGTACTCTTGTAGTGTTGACAAACTGATTCCGGTTTAAATTTTAAATAAAAAAATTAGTTGATTAAGCCGGTTTGACACTTTAGTAGTTTGATTATTGATTCAATTTTGATAGTTTATGTTTTGTTCTCTCTTAATATTTTATCACATTATCACCCAAGATATCCTTATGAATTGACTAAAACTTTTTCTTTCAAATTAAAATATTTTACATGTATACAAATTTACGAAGAAACAAGTATGTATTCATGTGTAAATTGTAACATGTGTAAAATGTAGACTAAAACATACAAAATAAATCCTTATATGGAGTTGAATCATTACAACAAACCCTTGCAACTATTCGCGAGACCACATAACATTTAGTCGATCATAACCATTGACGGTTTATATATTTATTAAATAAACATATGGATTGTGAGAAGGTTGGTACCGCAATACATAGTCGCTACCATAGTACGTTGTCACTACCGATGAACAAACATGTTATCAATGAATACCAAATTTTTTATTTTTTTTAAACAAACATTAAATATATATTAAAACCCACTTTCCCATTTACAATAACGTGGCAGGTAAACGGGCAACAAGCTGCGCCGCAACCCCCTTTTGAATTGCAAAACCAATCCTAGAAAAAACAAAGCGTTGGGTCTTAGGGGCCGAAACATTACTATGCACGACCCGTTGAACCCTATCAAGAAA
>WOUH02000002.1:8139796-8151704 GCA_009936405.2 Stevia rebaudiana | reverse complement strand
TAATCCCGACTAATCCCGATTAATCCCTAGGCGGTACCTCACCGCCTAGGTAGCGCCTAGCGCCTTCTCCAACCTTGTATATGATATATCTCCCCTCTCTTGCTATCGTGATATCTTAGGTTGTTTGGTAATCTCTTAATTATTCCATTAAATTGCTACCTTTGAATTAGTAAGAGGCGGTGGTTGTTTGGTTACACTTGTCTATAGTCCAATAAGTTTTAGAAACATGTTGAATAATTCAAATCATACCTCTTAATTAACCAGACATCTTATTGGTTCGACACCATTTTACCAAACAGACTCTTAGTTAGGTGTGGACTCTATTTAACCATTGTCATTTGTGTGATGACTTTTTTTCTTCTTCTCTCTCTCGTAATGTCTAAGAGACACGTCGTGTATATATAAACTAGGTTTTACTTGTTTTTCTTTTCTAACTGGTGTTACGTGTTATGTAGGCCAACAATCTTGACGCATAATTTGGAAAATTGGTTGATTTGAGTGATTTTTTTGTATTTTGGGTTAACTGAGTGACACTATAACATAGAGGAATTAAGACGAGTAACACTTTAAGACAATATGGCTCAAGATGGGTAACTTGAAACTATACGAATTTTCGAATGAGTTAGATTGGTCAATAACGTATTTGATGCAAAAATCACCAAAGATTACTAAAATGGACTCCACAACCCATTTTAACTTAACTAATTTGATGTGTTTCTGAATGAAATAAAGATAAAAATAGATTGTGCAACATAGGCATTTTTGAAAGCATACAAAATTTAAAGATGATTATGTTTTTAGGAGTATGATTAAATACAAAATTTATTTTTTTGTAAAAATCGTGAAAACAAAGTGTTATTATAAATAACAAAGTGCTAATACAAAATTTAGGTTATATACAATCATAGCATTGTGAATATCTTAAAATAACACATTGTTATCTATACTATCGGTCTGAATCTCATAATTTTTACAAAAAAACATTTATAAATAAGAAAGTGTTATTATTAAAAGTTATGTTGTATATAAAAACATATTATTGTGAAAATATTACAATAGCACATTGTTATTTATATTATTACTTTGATCTCATAATTTTTACAAAAAACAAGAAAATATTATGATAACAAAACTTTGTTTCTCACAGTTTTTACGAAAAATATGATTTATATCGAAACCATCCCCTATGTTTTTATCCATATTATAGATATACAAATAGAGAAGTTGCTCCGAATAACCCAAAGGATCTAAACTTTAGAGAGAAAAAATAAAACGTCAAAGCTTTTATAAAATGAAAGTTAAAGAATAGTTTAGGGACCAAGTGGAGCAACATCAACAAAATTGGGAATTAGGTGAAAAATGTGAAGTGGACATCTTTTATTTAACAATTTTCTAAAAGAAGAAACAAGAATTTATAGAACACATCATGCAACTCTACACTCAAAAATGGCGACAACAATAACTAGAACCCCACACAAGACATTCCTCATCATCTTCCTACTATTGATAGCCATTTTCCTCATTAGCAAACGAACTCTCGATCCCCATTTGTCTATTTACACAACACCAGATCCATTCGATTCCAATTCCCATTCTGAAATCGGAATTGGGTTTATCGAGTCTGAATCTACAGTAAAACCCTCAATTCCCCAAACCAATTCAAACGATCTGGAACACGTTAACGATCTGACAAATTCGAAAAACGAAACTGGGTTTGTTGATTCTAATCTCGTAGATGAAAACCCACTTGTTCAAAGCAATCCAAATGATCCCGAATTGGTTAATGATGACTCGAATTCAGAGAATGGAACTGTGGGTGTGGAGGAAGTTAGGGTTCATGAAGATGAATTGGTTAAGAAGAGTGTGGATTGGGGGAGAAATTGCAATATGCATTCTGGGAAATGGGTGCGCGATGAAGAATACCCGATTTACAAATCTGGATCTTGCCCGTTTGTTGATGAAGCTTTTGATTGTCAAGCTAATGGAAGATCTGATCAAGATTATATGAAATTCAGGTGGCAGCCTGATCAATGTGAGCTTCCAAGGTTGGTTCTTTAATGATTGTTAACATTAATTAACTATGATATTACTAATGTTTTTTCCATTTTAGTGTTTAACCATCAGTTATGCATTAATTAGGTGGGGACTTTGGTACTTAAGTGCATTAATCGAGGTAGATTATAGTGATAATTATGGAGTAACCTAAGGTTTGATTACACATTTAATGCATAATAATTTATAATGTATATATGTGTATAACCTTGGATTTTTTTTGTTAAATCTATTTATTATTATTATTATTATTATTATTGCAACATATGACTAACCATATTGTTTAGTTCAACGTGTCTCAATTGTATTGAACCAAAATCATTATCAGTATTTGTACTGGTTACTTATATATAAAGTTATAAACAAGTTTGAAACATTGAATTTAATGTGACTACTTATGAGTTCGTTAACTATTTATGTGTTTAGGTTCAATGCAACCGATTTCTTGGTAAAGTTAAGAGGAAAAAGATTAATGCTCGTAGGCGACTCTATGAATAGAAACCAATACGAATCGCTTCTTTGCATGTTATATGAAAGTCTTACTAATAAGAGTAAAATGTATGAAATTCATGGATACAAAATAACTAAAGGAAGAGGGTTTTACGTCTTTAAATTTGAGGTAATTTTAAATACTTTTACATCAAGCCCCGTTGCTTTTGATTTTGAAGTTGATTTTGTTAATTTTTACTGTGTATGTTTGTTCGTTTGTTAATGTTTTATTTCACATTTTTTATGTCAGGATTATAACTGCACGGTTGAATTTGTGCGGTCCCATTTTCTTGTTAGGGAAGGAACCCGAATCAACGGTCAAGGAAACTCGAATCCAATATTATCAATTGACAAAATTGATAAATCGGCTGCACGTTGGAAACGCGCCGACATTCTTGTCTTCAATACCGGGCATTGGTGGGTTCATGGAAAAACTAGTCGGGGGTATGTATGTCATTTCATGTATAATCATAGTCTCATTATTTTTTTTAGAGTAAACTGCAATTTGTGTCCCTGTGGTTTGCTTCAAATTGCACATTACGTCCTTACCGCGTTAGTTTTGGGATCTGAGTCTCTATGTTTCCAGTTTTGGGATCTGAGTCCGTGTAATGGGACTCTCATCCCAGAACTAACGCCGTGAGGAAGCAATGGAACAAACCACAGGGACGCGAATTGCAGTTTTCTTTTTCTTCTATATGTGGCAATTCGGCCTGCTTATTTATTTATTCTAACAATATTGTTTTTCCAAACATGATTATTGAATTCATAATTTATTAATAAATTTAAAACATTTGTTAATGCAGGAAAAATTATTTTAAAGAGGGGGATTATATTTATCCAAAGTTTGATGCTGTTGAAGCTTTTAAGAAAGCTATGAAGACATGGGGAAAATGGATTGATAAAAATATGAATCAAGAAAAATTGGTGTTTTACCGTGGTTACTCATGTGCCCATTTTAGGTACTTTTTTTATAGTTTTTTTCCTTGTGTTTTAAAACAGAGAGGTTTGACTTTTGGGGTCAAACTGACTTCTATTCATGTATAGGATTCTCATGATCTATTTCACACCGACAAATCGACAATTACCGTTTGGTAATATTTGTTGCAGAGTTAAATCTTTTTATCAATTTTCTATCAAATATCTACTATAGTTATGATGTTAAAAATTTAAGTGTTTGACCCCAGAAGTCAAACTTTAGTCTTTGCCATAGTTATAGCATAATAAGTTTCTACTTTCACTTTGTTTAGCTTTTGATTTACTACTTTAAGCGTAAAGGGTAGAGATGGCAATTTAGACCCATTTACTTATAAGTTATTTTACATTTTATCTGTAACAAGTAAAAAAAAGGTTGGATAAAATTTAAAATGAAAACGGGGTGTATTTTTAGTGCATAAAATCTTTTAAATAATTAAATCCAATGAATTAAACTATCATCAAAACTATATGGTTTCTGTAATCACATTTGACATACTAATAATTAAAAAAATTAAAGTTTCTGGACATAAATGGTGTGTCAAACCACCAGTTTTGACCCGTTACCCAACTAGTAAGTAGTAACCCATTGATTTTTCCACATTTATAGTAAACAATTCACTTTTTTTTTTTTTTTAATTAAAACAGAGGCGGAGAATGGGATTCAGGAGGAACATGCCACGGAGAAACCGACCCAATAAAAATTGGAAAAATCATCGAAACATACCCACCAAAAATGAAGATAATCGAGGAAGTAATCCAAGAAATGCAATTCCCGGTTGTACTTCTAAACGTAACGCGGTTAACCAACTTCCGTAAAGACGGTCACCCATCGGTTTATGGCAAAAATGTGACCGGTTTGAAAAAAGTGTCAACTAAAAAAGAAGATTGCAGTCATTGGTGTCTTCCAGGAGTCCCTGATGCTTGGAATGAACTCATTTATGCCACATTAACCGCTCAAACAAATTAAGTGTCAAACTTCATGATCATTGTACATTGGATTGGATGTTGTAGAAAGAAGAAACGATTAGATTTGTGATTTTGTTTAGTATAATAGAGTTGATTATATGAAAATAATAGAGTTATTATCTTATGACGTTACAATGAACATGTTAAGAATACTCTTGGTGTAATAGAGTTGATAAACCAGAGTCATATTCAAACATAGTCTAAACTAAAGAGGTAAGACAAGGTTCAAAACACAATTTATTGGCTAATATTACAAAAGGAATCAAACATTAAATTCAATCATGAAACCACAACAATAATTGGTTTTTTTTTACGGCGTTTTTTCTCACGTCTATCCCTCACTTTCGTAGCGTGTAATCAAGGTCGACTACCCGACCTCAGTGAGAATCTACGACAAGTCGACGACACCAGATGCGCAGGTACCCCGTGAAATTGTTACTAGACAGATTATAATCATAAACAATTGTCAAACCATTAATTTAAACCGGAAAACAAGTGGACCTATATTCTCCGGTGGTGGTGACCCATGTAGTCCGGCTAGTGTTCCGACCATTATTAACGGCTAGGACCCGTTCGCTAGGGGATTGCTATCACAAACTCATGTTTAAACAAGTTGTTAGATATTCAAATCAAGCAGACAACTTGTAACTTGTATTTATAATTTGTAACTAGTAAGTAGTAAGTAATCAAGTTGTAGAGATAATAAATATAGCGTAAGTGTATTTATCTACTTTTTTGGAACCCCAACTCATATATAGGCACTCTATTTCTAGTTGTAGATAAATTTTCTACAACTAAACTGTACTCATTTGTCCATCATGGGGATTGAACTCACGTCATATGAAAACACAAAGTTTTATCTAACATTAACGTACCGTTATTGGCGTTATCCCAAAGGCCCTTTGGTATGGTGTTTGTCCCATACAAAAGTGTGAAGGTTCAAATTCTTGTAAGAGTTTTAGTGGGCTATAATAACTATAATAAAGTTGCAAACATTTTAAATAATGTTGGTATGGTGACCCATTGACCCAGAGGTGCACAAATCAGGTATTTTTAATACCCGGTTCCGGGTATGGAACCGGTTACGGGTGTTTTTTAAAGCGGAATAGCCGGGTATAGCAATAACCAGTTCCAGTTTCGGGTACGGGTATTAAGCAAAAAATAGTACCCTATGTATCAGGTACGGGTAGGGCATGAAACTAGTACGGGTAGGGCATGGAACCAGTACGGGTAGGGTATGAAACCGGGTAATCAAATAATGGGTATTTTAATCAAATTACAACGGCTATATTATTAAATGTGATTAGCTCCACTAGAAACCAAAATTTCTTAACAAATATAAAATACCGGTAATGAAGGTGTTTAAAAGAAAGGGTTATTGGATTTTAATACTTTCAACTATAGGGTATTGGTCGTTGCCACTCCCAACTAACACTTTGACTCCCATTACTCCCAACTTAACACTTTGTTTGTTGTGACACTCCAGAGGTACTGCCACATCAGATCTGACGTAGATCCACGTTGGATCCACGTCAGATTCGGAGTAGCATAACAAACAAAGTGTTAAGTTGAAAGCAGTGGGAGTCAAAGTGATAGTTGGGAGTGGCAGCAGCCAATACTCTATAGTTAAGAGTATTAAAATCTAATAACCCTAAAAGAAAAAAGAAAGGAAAAAAAGATATGACACATCTAAAAATTTTAGTTGGCAAATACAAACGGGTATAGAAAAAACCAGTTGGTTATGGTATGAAAATACGGGCTCCCTACATATTATAACCTCTTCTTGGGTAAAATCGAGTATGGTTCTAGTTTCGGGTAATTTCAATAGCCGGTTCCGGGTTTTTTAGGATATAAACCGGGTACGGGTATTGAGCAGAGAATGTATACCCTATCCATATCCTACGGGTAGGGTTGGGTTCGGTTTCGGGTACAAAATACCCGGGTACAAAAAAAATCGGTTCCGGGTTTTTTCCTCGGGTCCAGTTCCGGGTACGGTTTTTTTGTGCACCTCTAATTGACCCTATAAATAATTTTTTTTTCTCTGCTTCTCTTAAACAAGTATAAGTTAGAGCGATGTTATTATATTTTAGTATCATTCAAATATATTACCGTTATATACTTTATAGAATTCAGGAAGACGTGAAGAGTTCTAATTAGGTATTAGTGGTTCTTAGGGCCGGTTTTGAAAAGCAAAAAAAAAAAAAAAGAAAATTGGGTCCCTGGCAAGAAAAATAAATGAGTTTTCATGGGCTTAATATATAATGAGCTTTAGCTTAATGAGTATAAATGAAAGTGAGTTTAAACTTTATTTAAAATTAATCAAATTATATGTTTTATCTATAAAAAATTACATATATAAAATGTTGAAAATTTCGGCCCCAGAAGGTCTAGGGCGATTGCCCGCCTCGCCCTTCTTCATTGCCACATTTGGTTGTTCTGCTCACGTGACGGCGTATGATTCTAATAGAGATGTAATTTAAACGCATAATATAATAAACAAGCTCAACTAGACCAACGACTTCAAACGTAGAATACTAATTTGAATTCGCATCGTTTCAAATCGTATCACTTGATATTAACACCAAACTTTTGTCATTAAAAATATCAAATATAAGTAAGAATATGATATATATGAATATAGCAAAGTCGTCACCCCTGGCAACCACTTTGGCATCCACTAGTTTCTGAAAGTCAAAGGCATCATCTTTAATTTTTAAATGATGACGACGTCACAACTTGTTGCAAAAGTCACATAAAAAGAATAACCACAATAACGATCCAGCATTTTTGAACAATTGACTATTCTTTTTTATTTAAATTCGTTTTAACAATACTTTTAAGCTTTCTCAAGCATGATTATTATTTATCATGATTTTTTAATTAGACTTACAATAACTGTAAATATATTATATTCTTGTATTTTATTCAAGTAATAACTTGTTACGATCTTCAAAAGATAAAACACTCTCCTCATAAGCTTTTGATTTTTCTAATAAAGATCTCAAATTAAAAGATCTTAGGCGGACACAAGTTATGAAACCAATACAGTTTATCTTTTTTGTATTGGCGCACGTTCTAAGTCAAACTAGTGTTACAATTGAGATTTTACTATATACGTTATTGTTGTTGCAAATCTAAAGTTAACCTATGTTTCTATATTTCTTGTAAAAAAATATTTGTGTCATAATAATGTTTTCAGCATTGCCATTTAGACTCAACACACACCAATAACCTTTTGATTTGGAAGACTTTTTTATTTGGATGATTAGATATTGTGAGTGTGTGAGTTTAAAATTGAGTTACAAAGTTCTTGAACAAAAATGATTTATTGTCAAAATTTTGATTTTAGGATTTATACAACAAACCCAAGCTGACACCAAAATTCTGTATATTGGTTATAAATCTTTGCCCCATAAAAAATAACACTATAAGAAAAAACATTTGAATCCACCACTAATATTATTATTATCGATTAGTATTCTATTAACACACCCAGTGTCTGCGGCGCATATAATATATATATATATATATATGTGTGTGTACCCTCGACGAACAAAAGTAAATTGTAATAGCTTTAACATTATTTTACTTATTTTTGTGAAAAAAACGTTTAAACGTTGGGTTGACGGTTAATCAAACATCATGAGCCGAAGGTTTCACTGAAAGCATTCTCTTTATTCCTACAGGTAGAGGTAATGTTTTACGATGATGATGATGAGTATTCAATTAACATGAAATTATAATGAAAAACCCATTACTATGTATGTTAATTAATTTGAGAATGTTCCATAAGCGTTATGCAATTGCAATTATTTTAATAAAAGTTTTTAAGAATAAAGGTGATTTAGTATGTTATCGTATAAAGTAACCCAAAATCCTTTGACTTTTGTCATCGCAACAAAAGCCTTTTTCTTTTTATATTTGTTTTAGGAATAATATTTTACTAAAGGAATAAAGAAGAAAAAAATAAAAAAATTCTCAACAAAATCGAATCTTTAGATCTGAAGCTTCTCCTCATTCTCTTTACACTTTTGTCCCTTCAACTTTACGTAATTACATATCATACCCTCGATATTTCACATCTCAAATCAAGCTTCCAAAAATTGATCGGAAAGTTTTAATGACGGTGTTCACCGGCGTATGTTACAATAAGCATCTTTGAGTCCGTTAGAGATAACTCTACACGCTTCCTCGCCGGACATCCTTTGCCGGAATTGCATTTGTAATATACTCTGCAAATTCAAATTCGAGATCAATCTCCGTCGTAATTGAAGAACAAAACATGAATCAATTGATAAATTGTTGTTTGCCGGAGTAAATTTTCCGGTCAATATCTAACCTTGGAAACCGTGATCCATCGGCCTTCTTCTCTCCGTATTTCTTCCACGAATAATCATCGGCAGGTATACTTTTAACCTTCGATCCGATTATCGGGATTCTTCTAACTTCTCGTTTTGATCCGGTTTTACTGAATAATGCACAAAAAGATATTAGATGATGTACGACAGACGAGAAGAATATGTATCGCTAACGTGCGCTGTGTAATTCGTTCATCAATCATACCTTCTCTTGCAACAGTGGCAACCAGAGCTGGAAACCGAGCGGTTTTCTCTTCCAGATCCTTGTACGGAAGCGGATGTCACGTCGGTGATGTGCCTTTTACGGTGAGACGACGGAAGCGGCGGTTTCCTTGACGAGAACGACGGCGTCGGAGCTACTATGCCTAGAAAGGACAACTGTCTTCCGTTTGAAACGCTTCCTTCTAAGCTTCCTCCGGCGAACGAAGACGTCGGTGACTGAAACGATGCTGTTGCATCCGTAACAGATCTGGCCAAACAACAGTCTTTGGAAACCGGAGCTGACTCTACCGCCGGCAACTGAAACGAAGCCTTTGTATCCGTAACAGATCCGTTCAAACGACAGTCCTTAGACGCCGGAACTGAATCCGCCGGCGGTGGATCTTTCATCACCGTTTGATCATATCTCGTAGAAACGGACGGAGCAAGCGAATCCGAGGATGAAGGCGGTGGTCCACGGCGGAATCGCGCGTGTCCGCTGCGGTTTAAAGCTGAAACTGCTTGTTTAAGACTAGAAGATACAGAGAATTCATGATTGTTCACCTGAAAGATGCGATTCAGGTGTTCAATGGTCTGAATTCCAACGAAATCGACCGCCATTGATGGGGAAGAAAAGCTTGAGGTTACAACTTACACGGATCAGAAATTTGAAGAAGAGAGTGATGAGAAATTGGGGATGGAGACGGGGATTAAAAAGATTACAAAAGTCAAAAGATGTGAAGATGATCGTACGGTGTGGATTAGTTTGACTTTCTATGAGTAATAAATAAAGGAACAGAAGGTATCATCAACTCAGAAAGTCTAACAAGGACCAAATATTTGAAAAAGAATTATAAATATGAACAAGTTAATGACATTATTAAATCTTGATTTCACAATATTAGGTGGATAAAAAAACTATTTTATTTTTTATACTCGATTAAATAAATACTAGTAATATGTGGCACATGGTTTAAGAAAAACTAGTAATTATTTATTATATGTGTTATAAATGTAGGAAAAGTTTTAGGAATATACTATTATATTTAAATTGTAGGTATACCGTATACGTAATAGTTTTATAAAATGATACTAGGGTGGATGGTATGGGCTTAGCTGCTCAGGTTGGGGGCTTGCAGGTTTGTGGAGACTATACTTTTTTTGCTTTCTAAATGAACCATATTCTATATATAATATATATGGATGGATTGTCACGATAAAATGTAAAATATTCACTAGTAACAATATTGATTTATAAAACGAAAAAGTGATATCAGGAAATTCCTCAATGTTACGGTACATGAGACGTCAAACCATTATATTTGGAGAGGATTTCAATACCTAAAAAGCTTTCTATCAAAGAAAAGTCGGATTTTTGTTAAAGAGTTAAAAGGAAGTTAGGAATAAAAGGAGACGTGTCAAGCAATAATCTTTTCAACGATGTGGCTTATTTGAAAAGCAAGAAACGCCATCATTTTCAAGTCAAATACATTCGTTTCATTGAAGAATATAGGAAAGCTTAAGGTTTTAAGTTGGACTAATTGTTGTAGTTTTAATTATTTCAAAAAAAAAACTTGGATTTTTATCTAGCATTTTGTTGCATCTTGTTAGTTATTATGTTTATATATTATGATGCAGTTCAAGAAAAAAGATATATCCATAAAATAAAAAGTCAAAAGATAGTGACCAAATATCCATAATAAGGTTTGTAATTCCAACATGGAGAAGTGGATGACCAAATAACACAATTGGTGTTGGCCATTCCATTGCATCACACACTTGTTTTAAATTATGATTGACCCCCCACCACCCCATTTCTAATTTTGACTTTAAAATTTTAAAAGTCCACTATCAACCTTTGAGTTTATTTAATTTCTCTATATTATTAAATTTATTATTTTAATTATGTTTCTTTATTAATCTTAAGAAAGAGGTGTCTGTTATTTATACTTGATCATAGTTATTTAAAATATATTATAGGGTATGCTATATGTGTATGTACAATTAAATGGTGTCAATTATAATCAGAACAACTAAAATTATATGTGTGTACAATTAAATTTACATTCTAACTCATTTTTTTCCCTACAATTTATGTGATTTGTAATTTTTAAGCAACATCGGGACAACGATGAGTAAGCAACCATTAGGGTGGGAATGTGGGATACCAGTTAAGAAAAATATAGAATAAATCAACCACATAAGTTAATAAATATCTTTTATTAAACATTTAGGAGATGGTTATAAAACATATGACTTATTTGGTGAGAAGGATAGGAAAGAAGCTCTGCCCTTGATTAAACAAATCAATGATGAAGATGAGTTGGTCCCACAATTTAAGAAAAAAAATAAGTATATTTGAACGGAAAGGGCAAAAGAGGAAGTAACCAACAATTTTTGACTTTTTTGAATTAAATTAACTTCCACCTTTTTTTTATAAATCAAATAACTTTTACATACTTTAGTATTTTTTTAAAAAAATTACACCATAAAATAGATAATTTTATTATCTTTAATTTGAGTATAATATCGATATGGTTTTTTATTTTATTTTTTGACGTGCTCGGTATTTTTTCTGTTTTGAGCGTCATTTTACCCAGTTAACTTTTGGTCCGTATTTTTGTTTTTTGGTCCGGTTTTTTTGTTCTTTGATCCGTATTTTTTTTTGCCTTTGGTCAACCATTTTTTTACCAACTTTTTGTTTGTGAATAAATAAGTTTTAAGCATGAGTTCGTATTTTTTTGCCTGTGGGCCCTATTTTTTTGCCTGTGGACCGTATTTTTTTGCCTTCGGTCCGTATTTTTTTTGGCTTTGTTCCGTATTTTTTACCCAGTTAGTTCCGTGAAAATATATAAAAACTGGGTTCGTGT
>WOUH02000002.1:8109843-8121515 GCA_009936405.2 Stevia rebaudiana | reverse complement strand
CACTCCAAAGACTCTAAATTTAGAATGGAACACAATGATAATATAAAACTTATATAATCACCGTGTTACAAATGGCGCATTGCCGGAATTAGTATAGTCAAAGTTTGAAAGTTACCTGGTCAACTGCCGGAAAACGGCCAGTTGTTACAATCTCATAGAATTTGCTTTGGGACTTGCAAATAGCAACCACTATTTTCTTTGGATAATCCGATCTGACTTGGTGAATGGGGAATCTATTGTTTTGCCTCTTGAATTTGAGGAACATATAGAAAAGAGAGGTTTTATCGCAAGTTGGTGTTCACAAGAAAAGGTCTTGAACCACCCTTCGGTCGGAGGGTTTTTGACTCATTGTGGGTGGGGATCCACCATTGAGAGCTTGTCAGCAGGGGTGCCGATGATATGTTGGCCATATTTGTGGGACCAGCTGACCAACTGTAGGTATATATGCAAGGAATGGGAGGTTGGACTGGAGATGGGGAATAAAGTGAACCGTGATGAAGTCAAGAGGCTTGTACAAGAGTTGATGGGAGAAAGTGGTCACAAAATGAGAAACAATGCCATAGAATGTAGGGAAAAGGCTCGAACTGCAACAAGTTCCCACGGTTCATCTTCTTTAAATATAGACAAAATTGTAAAGGAAATCACCATGCTATCAAGAGACTAGAGTCAAAGTTATTTGTTGGAGCGTTTTGCTTCCTATTTCAAGACGTTTTTCTTGGAAATTATTATCAGATTACGTTATTGGTATGAGCTCACGAGCTAGTTAAGTTTCTAGAGTTCCTTATGATTCTATATAATGTAATCCAAAGATTTAATAATATTATTTAGACTTCCGCAATCTTAGGGTCTGTTGATGGACGGGGGATGAACGAGGTAATGGAATAGACAATGGGATCAAATTGATCATTACCATTGCATTGTCATATTTGGTTACCGGTGGCATTAAAACGTTCTCTGCTTATAAGTCCATGAGTGTGTAATCGTAATTATGTATCCATACAAATGAGTTTGATCGAGATGTATGGAGCCGTATATATGCTTCACCCGCAAAATTAAGTATTCAGAATTTAAGAGCCCAAAGCCCCAAAGTCAAAACAATTATTCGGAAGCTCGAAATAATTAATTATAGAGGAATGATCAAATAAGAAAAAGATCTTGCCTAAAAACAATAGAAACAAATATTGGCCATCCATTTGCTTAAGATTAAAAACAAGTGAAAGACATTCATGTAAAAACTCATTTGTTGACTTTTTTTAACTTCACCCTACGTCATTTAAACATTAATAACTTTTTCATATTATATTATTTTTTTATAAAATTTGCACCATAAAAACAAATGTTTCCTCCTCTTTAATTTGAGTACTATTGTGATATATTTTTTTTAAACTTAAAAAAATCTAGTACGATGATATAGTACAAAAAAATCTAGTACAACAAATATAGTACAAAAAACTCTATATATATGTACTGTATTTGCAAACAACTAGATTTACATGTACTGTATTATACACATGTATTGTATTTTCAAAACAATGTATATACATGTACTGCATTATCAAAACAACTAAATGTACATGTACTGTATTCTCAAAACAATTACATGTACAAGTACATGTACGGATTCTCAAAACAACTAAATGTATATGTACTGTATTTTCAAAACAATTAGATATAGATGTGTTGTATTATAAATCTTTCCTTTCCCGTCTTTAAAAAAAAACTAGATTTTTTGTACTATATTATTTTGTACTATATTCCTTTGTACTAGATTCTTTTTAAGTTTAAAAAATATATATAACTATGGTAATCAAATTAAAGAGGAAAAAACGTTCGTTTTTAAGGTGCAACTTTTATAAAAAAATAATTTTGTATGAAAAAGTTATGATTGTTTAAAAGAATGTGGGGCAAAATTTAAAAAGTCAAAAAAGTGGGTTTCCACCATTAACCATTTCCTTCTTTTTCCACTTGTATTTCAATCCCATTAAATCTTAACCATTGATTAATCAAATGAAGAGCCGAGATTTGTTCCTATTGTTTTTAGGCAAAATAGTGTTTTTAGGAGAACCAATCTCATTAATTATAAGCACCAAACACCAATTAATTATAAACCTAATTTGTTATACAATAAGGCCCATTAATTATTTATATAACAAACCCAATAACATTAGTGTCAACAAGCCCGCACAAACCAATAACACTTGAAAGATGGAAGAGACACGAACGGAAACATGTAGACATCGATAAATAACGGTCAAAAAGAGAAAATAAAAGAATCCGGCAACCAAACTTATAAACGCCAGGATTGCAATTTTCTCTGGATTTGGATAGTTACACAGGAAGCGATACTTATTCTGACGGGTTTGCTAGCTAGCTAGTCGCTAATAGTGCTAGCTGTAAATCTTAAAATAGAATTTAAAGTGTCTCGATGCTAATTTCTGCACCATCTTCTGGTTTAGGATTTGAGAGATACTTCACTTGTGCATCTGGATTCACCAATTCCCACCTACATGCATGATATCCATTTCATAACTCAACAATATATAACCAACACTATATAACCACTAGAAACGGTGTACCATAATTATATGACCACGTACTTGTATCCCGTTGACAAATGATAGAGAAAGATAGCAACTTGTAAGCGAGCCAGCATATTTCCAGCACATAATCTTGATCCACCACCAAACACTTGGTATGTTCCAGGCGCCATCGATGCCTTAGGAACATAATCAAGTTTAAGTACAAAAAATAAAAAGATTATAATCACACCAAGGGGTCAACTTACATCCCATCTATCAGGGTTGAAACACAGTGGATCGTTAAAGTTCTCAGGCGTTGTATGGAGATACCTAAGCCAGAGAATTACATTCCATCCTTTCGGTATGGTATGTCCTATACAACAAAATAAGTATATTTTAATTGGCAAGTACCAAGTTATACAAGTGTACTAATTAATAAAACAATAGATCGATTACACACCTTTATATGTGACATCTCTTGTTACAAAGCGAAAGATAAATGGAGCAACATTCGCTAATCTGATCGTCTCATCCACAACTTTCTATTAGAATATTGTATTATTATAGATGCTTGTATATCTAGTCCTAAAATAGTGAAGATAGGTTACGTGTTTTATCCCTATAAATATATGGGATCTCCTTGATTGTAATCTGCGAAACATAGTACATTACGATTACTTTCATGGTATCACAGCCATCTTCCTAAACCCTAGAATATCTTTACTCGCCGTTTTTTTATTATGGCCGGCGATGATAGTAGCAGTTCATCAGCAACTTCCGGTCCGGTCGTAAAGCCCCTCCATCCCGGGTACTCCGTCACTAATATCCAAAACAAGATTCGGATTCTTGATGGAGTCAAGGTCACATATTCCTCATGGGTTAAGCTTTTTAAGCTCCATGCGCGAGCTAGGTTATCGTGTTCTTGATCACATCGATGGCACTGCTCCTCCGGAGAAAACCGCTCCGACTTACGAGTCTTGGGCAGAAATTGATGCCATAGTCCTTCAATGGATCTATGGAACTCTCTCGGACGATCTACTAGTTAGGGTTTTGGATGCCGATTCCGCTGCTCGACTCGCCTGGGAAAAGATACAAAACATCTTCATCAGCAACAAAAATTCCCGTGCTGCGACTCTAGAACAAGAGTTCATCAACACCTCCCTATCCTCGTGCTCTTCCTTGGATACCTACTGCCAGAAACTTAAGGATTTGGCAGACCAACTTGGTGATGTTGATCACCCAGTCTCCGAATCCCGTCTTGTCTTACAATTGGTTCGGGGACTTCCACCGGAGTTCGACATGGTTGCGTCATTTATCAACCAATCAAGTACCACATGGGATAACGCAAGGAGCATGCTACAACTGGAACAACATCGGCAAAACGCCCGACAACAACCTGCCCTTGTTGCTTCACGAAGCAACCCTAATGGTCAAGGTTCGTATAACTCAGCCCCTGCTCAACAACCTTTGGAAAACAACTATTCTCGTCCACAGACTCGCGGACGCGGTCGGGGTAGCCGAAATGGAAGCAACCGTGGAGGTCGCCCCGGCGGTGCTACATATCAACAGCAGCAGTACCCGCAACCGGGGGTTACACACCCGCCACCATCGTATGCCTACGCACCTTGGGGCTCTCCGGTTGCATATCAACCATGGGCGCCTCCACCGTGTCCCTATCCCACTCAATCCAGCCCATGGCCGGCTCCTTGGACTGATAAGCCGCCAACCGGGTTAGCGCAACCAATGGCTAACATGACTGCTCCTTCGGGTTCTCACCCTCCTACTGGGTCAACTTCGGGTGTTGATGCCTTAAACCCTAACACTCAAGATCCCACATGGTACATGGACTCTGGATCATCAGCTCATCTCACCAATGACCCGGGTAAGCTCTCGTTTCCTTTATCATTTACTAACCATGGTGATATATATACTTGTTGGGAATGGCCATAAATTGCTAATTAAAGGATCAGGTAAGAGTTATTACCAAACACCCAACCACACATATCACCTAAACAATATCCTTCTTGCACCCCAAATTGTCAAAAACCTTTTATCTGTTCGTAAATTTTGTTAAAAAGGAAATAATTTTTAATTCATAAAAAACAGGGATCAGTCAAAGATAATTTCCTCCATACACGTTTTCTCCAATCATTGACAGCAAACCTTTTCCATATTTAATATCTTGTAAAACTATAAATAGGCTCTCTCGGTTCCTTTGTATATCATCAAGAAAATTAATACAAATTGTCTTTCTTTACTATTCTCTGTTTATATCTGTTGAGATGGTATCAGAGCAGTCTTAGTTCCAAGGACTAATCTGCTCATCATCTACCGATTCCGCAACCAGCCATGTCCGAAGGTGATAACTCAAGCAACGATCTAGCCCTTCAAATAGCCAGTTTGCTTAAACAGGGGGTTAATCCCCAGCCAACGAACCCAAAACTTTCCGACAGTTTACAAATAAATCTCAAACTCAATTCTCAGAATTATGCATTATGGACTCGAATAATTCGAGTTGCCATAGGTGGAAAATCAAAAGCCTTACTCAAACATTTAACCTCAAATCCCCCAAACCAAACAGATGAAACCTTTGAACAATGGGAACAAGACGACTTAGTCGTTTTTTCATGGCTCATACAAAACATCGAGCCGGTGCTTGCTAGCAACCTAACCGAGTTTCCCACCGCAAAATCACTGTGGGATGCTCTGGTGGTCACTTACAGCAGTGGAAGAGACAAGCTACAAACGTTCAACCTTCATATAAAAGCAAACGAAATCAAACAAAATGACAGTTCACTTGAAAGTTTCTGGATAACATTACAAGGAATATGGGGCGAGATTGATAGAATCGACCCAAATCCAATGAAATGTCCAGATGACATCCGAGCATATACAAAAATCAGGTCAGAGCAAAAATTGTTTCAGTTTTTAAATGCTTTAGATAAAAGATTTGACCCCATTAAGCGAGAAATACTCCGGTGGGATCCCCTTCCCTCCGCAGAGGAAGCCTATGCGGCGGTTCGAAAAGAATCTGCTCACCAGAATATTCTGGGAACTGTTCCACACGATACACCAACCCAACAAGGTGTAGGAGCAGGACTGAATGTTACCGAACCAGTAAAATCCGATGGTCTCGGACTTGTGTCAAAAGGACAACGCCGGCCATTCATCAAAGAAGATAAAAGTCACCTGAAGTGTACCCACTGCGGCATGTCGAAACACACCAAGGAGCAGTGCTTCAAAGTCGTCGGGTATCCCGAATGGTGGAACGATGGTCACAAGAAGGGAACCAGATCTGTCGGACCAGAGAAAGGCAGAGCCGCCGCCGCTGTGGGCAACAACGATGCCACCAGCAGCAGCAGCGACGGCATAAATGGTGGTGGCTACGGTGGTGGCTTCGGTGGTATAGCAGCGGCAGTCACCGGAGGAGAAGAAAAATCGGCGACAGGTATTGGGTTTGGGGATAAGATCCCGAACCCTCAATCTTTTAACATAGAAAGTTTCACTTTAAACCCTAGAAAACAAAACAATTTTACAACAAACAGATTTGATTATTTTATAAAAGAAAGTTTAAAGTTTTGTAAAACAGCTCCTATTTTTGGGAGTGTAAATATAGCTCAGACATGCGAACAAAGAGAAAAAGCGTGGATATTTGATTGTGGTGCAACCGACACCATGACTTATGAGTTAAACGACATTACGTCATCATCTAAACCCGGGAAAACATACATAAAAACCGCGAACGGTGGGATGATGGATGTAAAAAAGGGGGGAACAATTGAAATATCACCAACTTTAAAACTTTCTAATTGTCTCTATGTTCCCTCCTTGTCACATAAACTTTTGTCGATAAGTCATGTAACAAAAGAACTCAACTGCACAGTCCTCATGCACCCTACGTTTTGTATTTTACAGGATATCAGGACGGGAGTGATCATTGGGCGTGGCACTGAACGTGGTGGGTTATATTATGTGGACGAAGTGACTCAACCGGGTACTGTGATGTTAGCGCATGGAACTATGGATCGAGAGACATGGTTGTGGCATAGAAGACTCGGACACCCATCCACGGGTTATTTACATCTTTTATTTCCAAATTTGTTTTCGTCTAAAACTATTTTAAGTTGTGAAACGTGTGTGTTGGCAAAAAGCCATAGACAAACTTTTAAACCAAACAACACAAGGGTTGACTCTCCATTTTCTTTAATTCACTCTGACGTTTGGGGTCCCGCCCCAACGATCGGAGGTCAAAACTTTCGTTTTTTCCTTCTTTTTGTTGATGACTGCACTCGAATGACTTGGATCTATTTCTTAAAACATAAATCAGAAGTAGTTAATAAATTTATAAATTTTCATGCCATGATTAAAACTCAATTTCAAAAAGATATACAAATCCTTCGATCTGACAATGGAGGAGAGTATATTAACACACATATGAAACAATTCCTTGAAACTAAAGGAATCATTCATCAAACCTCTTGTGCACATACACCAGAACAGAATGGTGTTGTCGAACGAAAAAACCGAATTTTGTTAGAAATTACTCGAGCGTTATTGATTGAATCTCAGGTACCCAGTAGTTTTTGGCCCGAAGCAGTTGCTACAGCCACATACTTAATTAATCGCCTACCCACTAAAATTCTTCAACTCAAAACTCCTTTACAAATTCTTTCAGAGTTCACTAAACTTCCGCCAGCTCTTATTCTACAACCACGAATATTTGGTTGTTCGGTTTTTGTTCATATACCAAAAATCAATAGAACCAAACTTGAACCATGTGCCGAGAAATGCGTGTTTGTCGGTTATGGGGTAAATCAAAAAGGGTATCGATGCTATAATCCTAAAACAAAGCACATGTATACAACCATGAACTGTGACTTCCTTGAAACCGAATATTATTACACCACCCAACACAGTGGTCAGGGGGAGAAGGATTATTCAGACACACTGAGTTGGTTACAACCAATTACATCACCGGAAAAAGACAATCACAGTACCGACGACAAGTCACACTCAAATGCCACACAAACCACAGAATCCATCACTACAAGTGCCACTACCTCTGAAGACACTCCTATCAACCTGATATCTGAGGTAAGCAACTCATCTAATCCAACTGATAATCATGACACTTACTCTTCTGATGGTCCTATTGAGATTGATCATGAGACAGGAGAAAATGAAGAAATGGAGCCATCAACACATGAAGAAAAGTATGTGCTCCCTCCAAGATCAAATAGAGGAATACCTCCAAAGCGGTACTCTCCAGAAAAAGAGACACGACAATCAAGATACTCAATGGCTAACATGGCTAAAGGAAACTTATCAGAGGAAGCTAAAGCGTTTGCCTCCTCTCTTTATTCTGAAAAAATTCCAACTACCATCAACGAAGCTCTTGAATCAAAAAACTGGAGAGAAGCAATGAAGGCAGAAATGGATGCCCTAAACAGAAACAACACATGGGAAAAATGTATCCTTCCATCGGAAAAGAAACCAGTAGGATGTCGATGGGTTTTTACAGTAAAACACAAACCGGATGGAACGATTGAAAGGTATAAAGCCCGATTAGTCGCCAAAGGATATACCCAAACATATGGCATTGATTATGCTGAAACCTTCTCACCAGTTGCCAAAATTGACACAATCAGAGTTCTTTTCTCGGTAGCTGCGAACAAAAAATGGCCGCTTCATCAATTAGACGTTAAAAATGCTTTTCTACATGGAGAATTGAAAGAAGAAGTTTATATGGAAGCTCCACCAGGATTCTCGGCAAGTTTTAAAAATGGTGAAGTCTGTCGTCTAAAGAAATCCCTCTACGGGTTGAAACAATCACCCCGAGCATGGTTCGGTAGATTCACTCTAGCTATGAAAAAATATGGTTTCAAACAAAGTAATTCAGATCATACGTTGTTTTTAAAGCAAAGAGGTAAACTCATAACCTGTTTAATCATTTATGTTGATGACATGATCATAACCGGAGATGATGAGGAAGAAATGTTAAAACTCAAGAAAAGTCTGTCCTCAGAATTCGAGATGAAAGACCTTGGTAGACTTAAGTATTTTCTCGGAATCGAAGTACTAAGGTCTAAACGAGGAATTTTTATTTGCCAAAAGAAATATATCCTGGACTTACTGGCGGAAACCGGTATGATTGACTGTAAACCAGTCGACACTCCTATGGCTATAAACCATAAACTTCATATAGAGGAAGGAGCAGAGCTGGCGGATAGAGAAAGATATCAGCGACTAGTGGGAAAATTAATTTACCTTTCACATACGCGACCTGATATAGCATATGCTGTAGGGGTAGTAAGTCAATTCATGCATCAACCCCAACTTAGCCACATGGAAGCAGTTATGAGAATTATTAAATATCTTAAAGGAACAGTGAGTCATGGAGTCCTATTCAAACCAAATGGACACTTGAAAACTCAAGTTTACACTGATGCGGATTGGGCAGGAGACAAAGGAAATCGAAGATCAACATCAGGATATTTTACCCTAGTTGGTGGAAATCTTGTCACATGGAGAAGCAAAAAACAAAAGGTGGTTGCCCTTTCAAGTGCTGAAGCAGAGTTCAGAGGGATAGCACGGGGTTTGGAAGAAATCTTATGGATACGCAAACTTCTAACAGAGATTGGTTTTTTAGAAGGAACCAGCAGGATCATGTGTGATAACAAAGCAGCCATTCAGATATCGGAAAACCCAGTACAACATGATCGAACCAAGCACGTAGAAGTGGATAGACACTTCATTAAAGAAAAACTAGAAGCCAGAATAATCGAACTTCCGTTTGTCCAATCAGAAGATCAACTTGCTGACATTCTAACGAAGGCGGTCAACGAAAGAAGTCTGAACAAGTGTTTGGTCAAGTTGAATTTTGGAGATCCCACTATTCAACTTGAGGGGGAGTATTAAAAAGGAAATAATTTTTAATTCATAAAAAACAGGGATCAGTCAAAGATAATTTCCTCCATACACGTTTTCTCCAATCATTGACAGCAAACCTTTTCCATATTTAATATCTTGTAAAACTATAAATAGGCTCTCTCGGTTCCTTTGTATATCATCAAGAAAATTAATACAAATTGTCTTTCTTTACTATTCTCTGTTTATATCTGTTGAGAAATTTACTCGTGATAATCGTGTTTCAATCGATTTTGACCCATTTGGAAAAACTTTGAAGGACCTCAACAGTGGAAGGGTGCTTTCCCGGCACAATAGCTCGGGTGATTTATACCCATTCACCGAGCTATTTCGTTCACAGCCTACATGTTTTCTTACATCATCATCATCAACTCACAACTGGCACAATCGACTCGGACATCCCGGACCCCAAGTCTTGCAGTTTTTATCTTCTCGTTCTTTTATTACATGTAATAAAAACAATGTGACTTAGAGGATGATCCGTGTCCCCAAACAATGGTTTGGTTTTTCGATTCTCGTGTCCCCAAACTTCCTCTCAAAATGGCAAGTCTGAGAGGATGATCCGAAGATTAAATGAAATTGTCCGTGCCGTGCTTCTTCACGCGCATCTTCCACCTTCGTATTGGGTTGAGGCCCTTCACACCGCGAGTTACCTCCATAACATTCTACCTACCAAACATCTCCATTTTTTTACTCCTACGTTTGCCTTATTTCATCGACACCCCTCGCGCGTACGCTCACTTACGCGTTTTCGGCTGCGCATGTTATCCAAACATGTCTGCCACCCAACCGCATAAGTTACATTCACGCTCAGTTCGTTGCCTATTTTTGGGATACCCGACAAACTTTCGTGGCTACCGATGCCTCGATCTTCAAACCGGGAAAACCCGACATGTTATTTTTGATGAGGCCGCTTTTCCATACACTACTACCACTAATCCCGAATCCTATGCATTTTTGGATGATATTCCCGTCAATTCTCAAGCCCATCATTACTTCCAATTTCCTACTCAAGACCAAAATTCATCAGCCCAAAAGTCTCCTAATGATTCCCAAAAATCCACAATTCCTTCCTCACCACCTACTGATGGCCCACAATACACCAGTAGCCTCCACATCTATACCCCATCCCATACAACACGCATCCGTACCATCTCCAACCCAACGTACTGCCTCCGACAAACCCATCTACCAATACCCACCACATGACCACTAGTCACAAAGACGGGATTACTAAGCCCAATCCTCGCTTCAATCTCAAAAACCCATTTCACCATTGCCTAAGAATTATACCAAAGCTCTTACCGATCCTAATTGGCAAAACGCCATGACTAATGAGTATAATGCCTTGATAGCAAATGGTACTTGGGAATTAGTTCCACGACCTACCGACACTTCGGTCATACGTTGCATGTGGTTGTTTCGTCATAAATTCAAACCGGACGGCTCACTTGATAGGTACAAGGCTAGACTCGTTGTAAATGGCAAGTCACAGACAGTGGGTATCGATTGCATGGATACTTTTAGTCCGGTTGTAAAACCAGGTACTATCCGAACGATTTTATCTTTGGGTTTATCTAAGGGTTGGCGAATTCATCAATTGGACGTAAAGAATGCATTTTTACACGGGAACCTTAGTGAAACGGTTTACATGCACCAGCCACCCGGATTTGTTAACACGATTTCCCCTAATCACGTGTGTCGTTTACGCAAATCCCTTTACGGCCTTAAGCAGGCTCCACGAGCTTGGTACACTCGTTTCTCTACATTTATCACTTCCAAAGGGTTCAAAAGCTGTGTGTGTGATAATTCTCTATTTGTTTATCGACATGGGCTTCATATGGCATATATGTTGTTATACGTGGATGACATAGTTTTAACCGCTTCCTCACAACCTTTACTCGATGATTTCATTACATGCCTTTCCAGGGAATTTGCAATGACTGATTTAGGTCCGCTTCATCATTTTTGGGCATTCATGTAGCACAAGATTCCCGAGGATTGTTCTTATCTCAATCTCAGTATGCAAAAGATATCCTTCACCGAGCTAACATGCTTGATTGTAAGCCATGTCTTACCCCCGCTGACACGGCATCTAAGTTAAGTCCCGACACGGGTCCGTTGTTAGCTGTAACATTTCGCAAATTTCGATATTGGACTTTAGGCCCAATGGGCTAAACAAGAAAGGCCCAATAAGGGTTTAGGCCCATTTAAGCCACGATCAAC
>WOUH02000002.1:8064155-8076035 GCA_009936405.2 Stevia rebaudiana | reverse complement strand
CCACCCTCACCTCCCAAAAACCTAAACCCCCCACCCACTTAAAAGAAAAGCCTAAACCTTAAAAGCTAAACCCTACAAACTAAACTCCAAAAGCTAAACCTAAAAGCTAACATGAAAGAGTTTGACGAGATGGTTCCAAAGCCACTGGAATGATCATAATCAAGGTCCATATCACCCTTCTTACACTTTCTTATTATAAGACGCATTCTTATTTAAATCTAACCCACCTGTCTTAATAGGTCACAAAAATAATAAAATATATAACCTAAATGTGAGACTACTGATCACTTTGAAGAGTCTTATGTCTTTTAAAGAGAAGGTCATAGGTACTTGATAATGGAGTATTGTTGTAATTTAGAAGTAAACTATGGATGTAAACATTAACCCTTAAAAAATAAATAAATTTATAAATATATGTTAACAACACAATAAAGATTTAAAAATATTTTAAAGGGTTAATTACATAGAGGAAGGATCAAATAAGAAAAAGATCTTGCCAAAAAACAATAGGAACAAATCTTGGTCACCCATTTGCTTAAAGTAAAGACATGGTAAAGGGCATTCATGTAAAAACTCATTTGTTGAATTTTTTGAACTTTTCTCCCACTTTTTTGAAACATTAATAACTTTTTTCGTTGGACATTATTTTTTAATAAAATTTTCACCATAAAAACAACCGTTTTTCCTCTTTAATTTGAGTACTATTATGATATACTTTTTTTAATTTAAAAAAAATCTAGCACGGTGATATAGTACAAAATAATTTAGTACACAAACTATATATACCTATATTGTATTTGCAAAACAACTAGATTTACATGTATTGTATTATCAAATAACAAGATATGCATGTACTGTATACTCAAAACAACTATATTTATACATGTATTGTATTTTCAAAATGTTAGATATACATCTGTATTCTCAAAACAACTAAATGTACATGTACTGTATTATCAAAACAACTAGATATATATGTACTTTACTCTCAAAACAACTAGATATACATATAATGTATTCTCAAAACAGCTAGATATACATGTACTGTATTATCAAAACATCTAAATTTACATGTATTGTATTCTAAATTTTTCCTTTGCCGTCTTAAAAAAAACCATATTTTTTGTACTAGATTAGTTTTTACTATATACTTTTGTACTAGATTTTTTTTTAAGTTTAAAAAAAATATATCACTATGGTACTCAAATTAAAGAGAAAAAAACGTTCGTTTTTATGATGCAACTTTTATAAAAAAATAATGTTGTATGAAAAAAGTTATGATTGTTTAAAAGAAGGTGGGAAGAAATTAAAAAGTAAAAAAAGTGGGTTTTTACTATTAACTTTTTCATTCTTTGTTCATTGATTAAGCAAATGAATGACCGAGATTTGTTCCTACTGTTCTTATGCGAAATTATGTTTTTAGCGGATTCAACATCCAATTACATATTCCATTATTATATCATAAAATATGTCTCAAGCGACACAAAATCCAACAAGACATCCGATTACCAAGAAACTCGAATCCTAAACCACACTCGAATGCTTAAACATTTTTTCATTTTTTATGTTCATTCTTTTTATCCTATCATTATTACTCAACTTAAACACACAAAAACGATAACAAATCACTTAAATATGCATTATTACATCACACGACGAATATGCAAATCTACCTCTTATTTTAAAAAATGTCACATAATTTTTTAAATTTTCTTTGATCTTAAATAAAATATATTTAAATTTCTCATTATCAAATTAAATATTTATTTAATATATTTAAAAGAGTAAACCGTATTTTTTATTCCTAAGATTTGCAATACTTTACAGTTTTTAATCCACCGTTAACAGAAATCGTCCTTAACGTTGTAATAAACACATTTAATGAATAACATAAACAAATGAACATTTTACCGAATATTCACGAACACAAACAAACAAACGCAACCCTTGTTCATATTTGTTTATCTAACTAAATGAACACAATTTCTTTTCATGTTCGCTCATTTATTAAGCAGACGAACGTAAACGAATTTCCTCCTAGCGCAAACAAACTTTACATTAAACGTTCAGTTCATTCATAACAGATTAACAGTATACTGAGACTCTTAAAGAACCTGTTATAAATACTCTTTTAACAGTTAACACCTTTTCTAAATAGTGTCTAATCTCAAATCAGTAGGGGGCGGTTATTGCCGGTTAGAACTTAGAAAACCAAAGATACGTCGATAATAAAAATGATTGTATCTATCAATAATCAACCTCAATTTTAATATTAAATCTAAAATAACTCTGATTTTAATAAAGTGTTAAATCAATTAAATCAAGTCTCCACCGTTTTTGCTCACTTGAGTCTTGTCTGGCGTCTCAAAAAGTGACGAACCCTAACTACCTCCCCACCTTTCTCATGTCCTCCTTTACTCTTCCCCTTAAATACAACACAATTTGCAAAATTAGTCACTTTTTTTTATAAATCTTTACCCTAAATTTAACATAAAAGATCACTAAACAGTAATGTAGCTCTATATTTTGCTGTTTTTGACAATTGGAATCAGCTTTTCGTGCTGTGTGTTCAGTAAGGTGGGTTACTATTTAGTGAAGATGGTTTGATTTGATTCTTTTCTTGGATCAATCTGACTAAAGTTCTGATTTTTTTAATTTGGGTTTTGGTTAAATGATTTAATCTTTAATGGGTTTTAAGTATTTGGTGAAAAAGTGCAGTTAACTACAATCTTGATTTGATTCCTATCTTGGTCGTCAATATGTTCATATATATTATATATATACATGTGTGAGTGTGTGTTATAATTTTTGAATATAATATGCAGGTTGATCACATGGGTTATCAGATAGATGCAAATGAATGAGACTGTTTCAGATTGAATCAAACTGGTACACAATTTATATCTCTTTCAATCTCTGTTTTTTTTTCTTTTTTTTTTCCAATTCAAGATGTTTAATGTTTTTACTTCATTCTATGAGCAAAAGATAAACCCTGTTTGATGTTTATTTATTTTTATTTTTATCTTTTTTATGGGAATTATGTGTATGTGTGTAAAGAAGAAGAGGATAAAAACATTTTTATAATTATGTGGTTAAATTCAGTTTCTGTATGAGCTCTAATATGTGTTCATGATGTTGTTTATAGCTGTAAAAGATTGATGAAGATAAAGATGAAGATGTTGGAGCCAATGTTTATAATTATAATTATTTCTGGTTTTTTTGTTATTAGTAAATCAGAAATTTACATTGTAACAATCGAAGGAGAACCAGTAGTAAGTTACAGTGGCGGTGTTAGTGGTTTTGAAGCTACTGCTGTTGAATCCGATATGACGCTTGATGTCACGAGGTTCGTGTTCTTGAAAAAAATTTAAAATATTTGTTGTTTTGTACACGCGTTTAATCTTTAATATTCACTCAGTGACTCAGTTTCATCGTATTCGCAACACCTCGAACTCAAACACGATACGCTTCTTGAAACGTTGTTTGATCAAGGAACTTACAAGAAACTCTACAGTTACAAGCATCTTATCAATGGTTTTGCTGTTGACATTTCTAATGAACAGGTCAAACCTTGACCTTTTAATTTCTTTGTATGGATTTATCATTTTTAGAATCATCATACTAAATTTACATTAAAATTTGTCAAATAAAAGAATCTTACTGAAAGTATTTCCCGTTTACTTTCAATTTCCCCAAATTTTAAGTCAAGTATGACAGTTAAAAATAGTCAACCAATTCGATAGACAAGATCAAATAGAAACACAGTTTTGCCTAAAACATTATAACAAAAATCCAGTTCAAATAAACAAAAATACATTACAAAAAATAAAATAAAAATTTTTGTACTGGATTTTTTACTTTTTTTGTACTACATTTTTGTTTTATTGTACTGTATTTTTGTTTCTTTGTATAGTAATTTTGTTGTATATTGATTTTTTGTACTGGATTTTTTTAAAAGTTTTTTCAAATAAAAATAATGACCGAAAGTATTTCGATTTTACATTCAATTATCCCAAATAAAAACAATGTATGCTTGCAATGAAAGTCAAGTATGACACTTCAAAAAGTCAACTCCTTCTACATGTACTAATGCACCATCCATCAATAAATAATATTCTTTTAATCACATTTTCTCAAATGTTTCTAAACATATTAGTAGGCAGCAACGCTTATGCGGGCCAACGGTGTGAAATCAGTTGATAAAGATTGGAAAGTGAGAAAACTAACGACACACACCCCGCAATTTCTTGGGCTTCCAACTGGCGTTTGGCCCACGGGTGGTGGGTTTGATCGGGCCGGAGAAGACATTGTGATTGGATTTATTGATTCGGGTATTTTTCCACATCATCCAAGTTTTGGGAATTATAATAATGAACCGTACGGTCCAATTCCAAAATATAGAGGAAAATGTGAAGTTGATTCTAATACAAAAAAGAGTTTTTGTAACGGGAAAATTGTTGGCGCGCAACATTTTGCAAAAGCTGCAATTGCAGCGGGTGCGTTTAATCCTTCGGTTGATTATGCTTCGCCTATGGATGGTGATGGTCATGGAAGGTTAGTATTGTCATTTGATTTAATACTTTTGAAAACAATTTAGGTTTTTTTTTATTAATTAAATTTTTTTTTGTCTTTTAATTATATTAAATAGTAAACAGTTAAATAATTACATTAAATTATATATAGGTAATGCTCATTATAGAAGTAGATGTTGAATTCATGAAAATGATGTAGTTGGAAAGTGAAGTTATTGACCTCACAAGTCAAAGTGTCTGAAAACAAGTACAGTTTGACTTTGAGGTCAAACCTGTAAATTTGAAATCCCCCCCCAAAAAAAAACAGTTATGAAGAGTTTCTTTAAATTTATACGAATTCATGGATACTATGAAGTTGAAATGAATCCATTTGACTCTAAAAGTCAAAATGTTACAAAAGAGTATCATTTGAATTTCAAGGTCAAAACTAATATTTAGTTTCACCATTTACGACATTTCTTCTCAATTTGAAATAAAAAGCTTAAAATAAATCCATTTGACATCTAAACTCAAACTCCTAATATTTTTTAAACTATCACCACACTGATACATTGATTTGAAGTCATAAGCTATTATTGTAACAGTGTGTTGACCCGTTAAGAATATTTCAGTTTGTTGAGCTAATAATAATATTGTTTCAGTCACACTGCTGCAATTGCAGCTGGAAATAACGGGATTCCAGTGCGCGTGCACGGATACGAATATGGAAAAGCAAGTGGAATGGCTCCTCGTGCCAGGTGGGTGTTGATTTTTACCGGTTTACTTATAAATGGGTCGACCGGTTTATGTTTTATCTCTAACAGGTCAAACATATATAATAATTCAAAACAAATGTGTAGGAAGTCACCTAACGTTTGTCTCAAACAAATGAAATTTTATAATTTTCTGTAATCACATTCGACACTAGCTAATTATCAATAAAAAATGGAGAAAAACTCAAAAAATTTCTTTGAACCGACCCGTTACCCGACCCACCAGCCGGTTCATCTCATCACCCATATACGCACTCTAAAACGTTAAAAATAATAATAATAAACAGGATTGCTGTGTACAAGTCGCTTTACAGACTATTTGGAGGATTTGTTGCTGATGTGGTTGCAGCCATTGAGCAAGCGGTTCATGATGGTGTTGACATCTTGAACCTTTCGGTGGGACCCAACAGTCCTGCTACAACGCGAACCACTTTTTTGAACCCGTTTGATGCTACGCTTCTTTCGGCTGTAAAAGCTGGCGTTTTTGTTGCACAAGCAGCCGGAAATGGAGGCCCGTTTGCTAAATCTTTGGTTTCTTATAGCCCGTGGATCGTGTCTGTTGCTGCTGCTGTTGATGATCGAAGATATAAAAATCATTTGACTCTTGGAAACGGGAAAATTATAGCTGGAATTGGTTTGTCGCGTAAGTGATCTATGATTATTGTTTTTAATAAAAGAGTTAATCACACTTATGGTTCTTGTGGTTTGAAGAATGTAACAAGTTTGGGTTTTAAACTTTTAATTTTATAATAGGTTTGGATATTAAGGCGTTAACTTTTCCGTTAAAGTAGAGTGAAAAAACCAAAATTCCCTTTTGACAAAATTAAAGGGTATTTTGGTCATTTTACATTTCTACCCCAATTTAACCGAAAAGCTAAAGTTGGTTAGCCTTTTTGACAAAATTAAAGGGTATTTTGGTCATTTTACATTTTTACCCCAATCTAACCAAAAAGCTAAAGTTGGTTAGCCTTTTTGACAAAGTCAAAGGGTATTTTGGTCATTTTACATTTTTACCCAATCTTAACCGAAAAGATAACGTTGGTTAGCATTTTTGGCAAAGTCAAAGGGTATTTTGGTCATTTTATATTTTTACCCAAATTTAACCGAAAAGCTAACGTTGGTTAGCCTCTCTGACAAAGTCAAAGGGTATTTTTGTCATTTTACATTATTACCCAAATTTAACCAAAAAGCTAACGGTGGTTAGCCTTTTTGACAAAGTCAAAGGGTCATTTTACATTTTTACCCAAATTTATTAGAAAAGCTAATGGAGGTTAGCCTTTTTGTCAAAAAATCATAGGATATCTTTGTCATTTCACCTTAACTTAACAAAAAAATTAACGGAAGTTAGGCTTAATATTCAAACTGATTACAAAACTGAGAGCATAAGACGCTACTTTAAACCCTTAAAACCCAAATATGTTACTTTTCGCAAACGACAAGGACGATATGTGTAATTAAATCTTTATACAATGTTTATCCAACCACTAATAACTGTCAATCTGTGATCTGTCGCAGCTTCTACAAGTTTAAATAAAAAATACACACTAGTTGCAGCTAATGATGTCGTGTTAGATTCTTCTGTTATAAAGTTTAGTCCTACTGATTGTCAAAGACCCGAAGTTTTAAACAAAAATATGATCAAAGGGAATATTCTTTTATGCGGTTATTCGTTCAATTTTGTTATCGGTACCGCATCGGTTAGAAAAGTTGCTGAAACCGCAAAGAAACTTGGTGCAATCGGTTTTGTTCTTGCGGTTGAAAATGTTTCACCGGGTACAAAATTTGACCCGGTACCAATGAGCATACCCGGAATTCTCATTACTGATGTTAGCAAGTCAAAGGTAATTAATTAATCCACATTTTTCTTTAATTTTATATTTTCATTAACTAGCTTATAAACCCATGTATTACATGGGTTCGATAAATATAACATGTTGTAAATTAGGAGTTTTATAAAAAAATTGTATGTTCGATGTCATCAATCGTTGGTAATATAAGAAATAGTGAAAAATTAGAAATAATAAATAACATATAATAAAGATTTAAGAATTTTAAAACGTATTTTAAGACGAGATATATAATTAGAATCTTCTCATGATTATTTATGTTTTACTGAATTATTAAAATAAGAAGATTTATATGATTGACATTTAATTATATGATTTAATTATTTAAAATTATAATAGAAAAAAGAGAGTTGGTATTTAAAATGAGGGAGGCGGGAAAATAAAATTGAGAAAACACCAGAGAATGACACGTGTCCAAAAAAATCTTTATTTATTTTATAGTATAGATTTTTGGTTATTTTCTTATAGGTGCTTATAGACTATTATAAAGCGTCTACTTTACGCGATTGGACCGGGAGAGTGAAAAGTTTTAAAGCTACGGGCTCTGTCGGGAACGGTTTGGAGCCAATACTTCATAAATCAGCACCAATAGTCGCGTTGTTTTCTGCACGCGGGCCTAATATTAAAGATTATAGTTTTCGTGATGCGGATCTTTTAAAACCGGATATTTTAGCACCCGGTGCGTTAATTTGGGCGTCTTGGTCTCCAAATGGCACCGATGAAGCTAATTACATAGGTAAAAGTTTGATTTGGTCAACTTACATTTTGTGGTTTATTAGGGGTGTTTGGGTTTGTGTTATGAAATTGATTATCTTATTATATTGGTTTCATATATCAATAATAAGTTTTGCGTTGTTTACACAAATGCGAAACAAACACTTCTTTCAGTTATTTCTCATCTAACCGTATCAGACCTGTGGTTTGGGCAAAGTAACAGGATTGGGGATTAAGGTTTTAAAAGTAACAAGTTTGGAGGTGAAATGACCAAAATACTCTTTGACTTTTCAGTCTGACTTTGACTTTTTAAAAGAGTTAAAAGGGTATTTTGGTCATTTTATTATAATTTAATGGACAGAGTACGAAAGTTAGGCTCAATACCCAATTGCATTACAAGGCTAACTTCTGCTAAATTAGGATGAAATGACCAAAATACCCTTTGACTTGTCACCCTGACTTTGAAGTTTGACCGTTCAGACAGTCAAAAGGGTATTTTGGTCATTTCATCTTAACTTAACGAATACGTAAACAGGAGAATACTTTGCAATGATATCTGGAACAAGTATGGCGGCACCGCATATATCAGGAATCGCAGCTCTTATAAAGCAAAAACATCCACATTGGAGTCCAGCAGCTATTAAATCAGCCCTAATGACAACATCAAACACATTGGATCGGGCCCAAAAGCCCATTTTAGCCCAACAATATTCGAAGTCGGATACAATGACGTTTGTTTCCGCGACGCCTTTTGATTATGGAAGTGGTCATGTTAATCCTCGAGCTGCTTTGGATCCTGGTCTTGTCTTTGATGCAGGTACATTTTGACTTTAAAGTCAACCATGTCAATTTTGACTTTAAAGTCAACCATCTTTCAACTTTCATACCAGAATTTGGTTTATATATATTCCACTGGAAATTGGTAATCTTTTATGTAACCCTTTATGGTTTTTTTAATAATTTTTCGAAATCTTTATGATACTTGGATTAAAGAAGTGATAATTTTGACTTTCTTATCAACCATACTTCAACTTTCACATTTATCGAAATTAATAATCTTTTATGTAAAATTCCTACAAGTCTTGTTACTTTGTGATACTTTTTAGTTTTATTTCAAATCTTTTTTAACATGTATCTGACTTTTAGGCTTTTTTAGTTTTATTTTTTATAAAAAAACTTCTTTTATCTTTTAATTTAGAAAAAAAATTGCTCAAATTATCCCCTATGGTTTGATCATATTGCAAGTTTAATCTCCACTATTGCTAATAAAACACTATTGCTAAAAAAACATTAACAGGCATTAACAGTGGAGACTAAATTCGCAACCATCTCACACATGTCTGGACCAAATTCACAATTTTAAAAATCCGTTGACCAAAAATGCAATATGATCAAACCACAGGGACCATGTGTGCAATTTTCTCTTTTGATAATATCTAAATCTATATGATACTTGAAAATGAAAAGTAACAAGTTTGATCTATTTATTCTATGACTCCAGATTTCCCTTTTGACCTTTAAAAGTCAACCACCCAATCTTTCGCTTCAAAATTATGAAAATTAATAATCTTTTATGCAAAAATCCCACAACTCATGATACATTGATACCACATAAGAGATACAACATCAAATTCGTTACATCAAGTCAACAATAATATCAGTAACCTTATCTTTTAACTTATTACAATTTTTTTTAAAATCTCAGGTTACGAAGACTATTTAGGATTTTTATGCACAACACCGGGAATTAATTATCACGAGCTACTAAATTACACTCATCATCCATGTAATTACACCATCGGACATCCATACAATCTAAATCATCCATCAATCACAATCTCACATCTGGTCAGAACCCAAACCGTAACACGAACCGTTACAAACGTTGACGAAACCGAAACTTATAAAATCACCTCAAAAATGGCACCATCGATTGCGATTGAAACTAACCCAACGTCCATGACTTTAGAAGCGGGTGCATCGCGTAAGTTTACGGTCACTTTGACCGTTCGGTCGTTGACTAAAGGTTACCGTTTTGGTGAGGTTTTGTTGAAAGGAAACCGGGGGCATAAGGTTCGGATACCAGTTGTAGCCATGGGCTATAACCGGTAGGTCGGGTTGGTTTGGGTTTGGTGTGGTGTAATGTTATTCTTTTGTAAAACTATTGGAAATATTATTATAAATAATATTAGATGTGTTTATATGTGTAGAAGAGATGTAAAGAGTTTGTTGTGCACTTGTGTTGCCTACTTTCTCAAATCCAGTTATAATTTAATTTTGTTTATTTATATGACAACTATGAAGGGTTAATGGTTAATTCACTAATTCGCAAGAGTTTTAGTGTGATTTAATTAAGAAGTTTGAGTTAAAGAAGTCTTTTGTTTAGAGTCTGAGTACGTTCAAAATATTTTACTTATGCTTAGGATAATTATAGATAAAGTTAAATAGTTTATAATTATCTTATTAGAGGAATTTGATTCGTTAATTATGTGTGGTGGGTGAGTCTATTTAAAGAGTTTTGGATGCAAGGTTTTAGTTTGAAATACAATATTAAAGCTTAAGAATATTTTCTTGTTTTAAGTTTCTATATTTTATTTGGCTCACAATTATTGAAGGGAAAGTAATTTAAAGCCAACAAACTAACTATATCTTTTAAAACCAAACACCACCTAACTTTGGATTACATGGTTTTTAAACTCCCATAATCACTAAACTACTAAAGTCTTGCTCTCTTACATAATTGCTTTTATATAATTGGATCCAACTATCCAAGTTTGCTTCTTATTTTCTTAATGCTACCTCTTCTTACATATATATTAGGACTCTGAAAAATGTATCAACTATTATATTTTTTATGATATAAATCGACTATGGTGTTTGTAAATTCCAGTAGATTTATGATTTAGTTATGAAAAATATGATATTTATAGTATTTTTTAAATACATGTACGCACATAAACTATTTGCTTAAATATACGCATATATGCGCATTTTTATACTATGTTAGGATGGGGAAGATAAAATCAATGTAAATGTATCGGCAAAGATTTTTTTTCATTATTTCCTTAAAGAATTATCACGAGTTTGTGATTGTATATGTATGTATATACACACACTGCAACAATATACACTTACAAACACACACATGACACATTTAAATGTATCTATATATATATATATGTGTGTGTGTTTGTGAGTATATATGTATGTATATACACACACTGCAACAAGGGGTACAAGAGAAGCCAAAGTTTGCATCAACTCCATGATATATTCCTCTTTTGGATTTAACTATCCCTAAAAGAATTAGGAATGCATTTCGTCTTCACATTAATATGACGTGTGAATCAAGTTCGAGTACGTGTCATTTAGATTCCCTTTTTTTTAGTGAAAAACATTTGTTGCTAACATCTTATTTAACCTAAATATATATTAATCAATTAAAATTAACTTTTAATCCACCCATGTCTATAGTACACGGTAATAATTAACCTAGCCGTTTATAATAAAAACTAAACTACCATGAAAATCTAAAAATCAATATATAACTTAAAAGTTCAGTTTTAACCAATATTTTCAGAACCGGGCCAGAAATCGAACCAGTTTCCTTATCGGTCAGGGGTTGGACTGGTCAGCTTGGTCGGTCCCGATTTAATAAACTAGATGATTTTTTATATATTTATAAATAAAAATAAAAAGTTAAAAACTAGTTCAACTACCGGTCCAACCACCGGTTGTCCGGTTCACCGGTCCGATTGACCCGTTCACTAAAAAACGGTTCTGAAACCTAACCGGACCGGTTCACATCCCGGCCACCGGTTCGACTAGCCCAGTTTTAAAAACACTGCTTTTTTAACAAAAAATCATACATCTTACTATTAAGTTAAAACTACCATCAAATCAAAATACTTCTTGCAAGTTGCAACCCCCTATTTAATTATTATCTTTTTAAATACTCAGAGCATTCACATTAGAGTCTCTATAAATTATGTGAGTGAGTTCTTTATATTATAAAGATTGGTTGAAAGTGGTTGT
>WOUH02000002.1:8043434-8058272 GCA_009936405.2 Stevia rebaudiana | reverse complement strand
TATTGTTTAGTTTTGATCCATTTATAATCCAATAAGATAAATGTCCAATTCAATTTATAAAACAATTGGATAAAGCCGAAAACAATTGTTAATTACGATCGAACAATGCCTTAAGAAAGACTTAATGGATTGACAATGATAATTATTGAGAACGAACTACAAGAGAATATGGATTATGAAGATTATATCTACAACTTTGCTTCAAAGAATGTTCGAAGAGTGTCACGATTCATTTAGTTATGTGAAAGACACCATTTTGCTACAATATTCTTGTTTTGTACTGTTTATTAACTTAATCTTAATTATTGTTGATTTTTGAAAAAAAAAAATTATATATAGGGGCCCTTTTTCTGAACTCACACAGGACACGCGAATCCTCAGAGACGCCCTGCAAGTAATCTCTCAGAAATATAGCTCGTATGTTTTTCTAGGTTGTATTATATAATTATCTCTCAGTCTTTGTAATTTGGTTGGGTTTGGTGTGCAGGTTATTTAATAAATTTGGACCTTTTCAAAACAGAAAAGGGTCGACGATTCCCTTCGAAAGTTTTACTTTTCTGCCACAAGCATTGAATAAATAATTTTTCGTCTTAAATTTCATTTCGTATTTGAAACATATTCCATATAAGCTACCTAAGTATCTAATAATAATAAATAACAAAACTTATTAAAAAAAGGGACCACAATTCTTAACACATGCACTTGGAATTGGAACTTGATATCAACAAAATTTAAAAATATAATGTGTCGGTTTTAGAAATGTCAACTTGAACATGATTCATATGAAAAAGGTAATCTCAAACACAACTAGTTTAACAAGTAGGTTGAAATGTTAACTCATTTAAGAGTTTTTAAAAAAGTTAGTTTAAAGTATTATAAGGATGAAAACTCTTAATAAATTAATAAATTCAAATATTTTGATTTTCAGTTTTCCTTTGCGTATTAAGAAATTAGTTTTCCTTTTAAACAATGTTCAAAATCTCATCATTTCTAACTAAGAGTTTACCATTCTTTTCGTTCACTTCTTCCAATCTCAAGTTAAACATATAAATTCGAATATGTTAATTGGAATTCAGAGATAAAGAAATTAAACAATAAATAATTGTTTTATTTTATGCCGGAATAATTAATTTTCTAACTTGCTATTAAGTTTGTAGTTGTTACTCATGTTTTTAAATGAGCATAAAACAAGTAGATATGAATCACAACTCGGATGAGACACGGTTTTAAGTGACCCGACACAATACCAACAAGTGTGACGGGTGGGAAATTCAACCTATCAAGTATCAAGTTAACACAATTTCACGTTATTAAACTTTTTTGAACTATCAAACTAGGACATCCAACATCACCTTGACAAATGGATGATCACTTCGCCTAAAGAACAGAACATGATGATCATCGGTCCACCCGTCCAAATTGATATATATGACTACGTGAGACTCCAACTCAAAACTTTTCATAAATAATCATAAGACAGGTCAATTAAAAAAGAAGTCAATAATGAATATATTTCTTTGCCTCCCTAAAGTCTTTGTAAACATCTTTTTTGTTGACTTTTGTGTTGAACTATTGGAGGCTCTCCCATGCTTTTGGTTTGTTTCTTTTAAACAACTACTTTTTACACGAAACCTCGTAGACATGGGTCGAATACTAGTATTCAAGCCATTAAAGACGTAAGCCTACTTTTGTAACTAGAGATATTGTTGAATGACTCTAAAAAATATGTTGGTTCAAGTCTTTATATCTATAAAATCAGATGAGGGTGGATTTGTCGTTTAAAAGAAATTAAAATCAATTTTCTTTAACGGTGAAAACTTACTATTAAAAACCCAAGAATACGTGTGAGCGTGTGATGAATTTTTTTATTTTTATTTTTTTGTTTACAACTTATTAAGTCATAAATTTCATCTAATTATATCATTACAAGTATTTAAACACACACCAATATTTAAACACACATAAGTTTAGTAGGTTGTAAATTATAATCACGAATGTATCATGTTCTTCTGGTTCCACTATGATGGAAAGGAAGTTTAATATTATTGGTATTTTAGAGGTGGAGGAAGCTTATTTGACTCATACGTAGAATGAAAATGAATTAAGTCCCGAAACAAGTAGGCTCGTGGATTATCCGATATGGCGTTTTGTCAAGACTCAAGATAACTAGATACAGTATATTATTTGCCGTTAAAAGACCTAAAATGTTATTCAGAAAAAACAGAGTATTTATTTAGACAAGCGCCGATTCGTATCGCTTAACACGTGGAAGCAACATCTATTGAAAAATTCATCATTCAATTTCTGTATAAATACACTTACCATTTTCTCCCATCTCATCGCATTCCATCTCTCTCTCTTCACACACACACACGCACACCGGCAATCTCAGAAGTATACAAATGGAAGTTGAAAAAGTTTCAAATGAACATCTACAATATTATTAGATTACAACATACAAGTGTACAATAACATGTCAAACATACCCATCTCTCTCTCTGAAGTTTGTCTCACTCTGTTTCGTCTAGCCATGTCTGTTGCAGACCCATGGCCCTTTTCTTGAACCCAAAATACATCAATCTACTATTTTTCTCTTCAAATTTCACCTTTTTCTAGCAATTCCCCACTTTTAATTTCGAATTCCTTGAAAAAATGAAGAAATTCAGAGGCTTTTTGCTCAAACACAGAGTCATCTCGCTTTTCCGATGCATCCGCCGGAGATACCGTTCATCGGCAGGGAGATACCGTCGTTTAAACTCATCACCATCATCAACCTCGTGTTTTTTGAAGTGGGGTGCTCGAATTAAAGCGAAAGCAAGAGCAATTTGCTCTAAAAGTCCGGGTTTACGTTCGGGTTATTTCCGATTCCGGCAAGATGAATTGGTGGAAGAAGGTCTTACACCGTCGCATGCATCGGTTCCGAAGGGGAAGATGGCGGTGTACGTCGGACATGATGACGGAGACTTTGAGAGGGTTTTGGTGCCAGTGATATATTTTAACCATCCTCTGTTTTTACAGTTGTTGAGGAAAGCAGAGGATGTGTACGGTCATGATCATCCCGGCGGTATCACTATTCCCTGCCGGATTTCAGAGTTTGAAAACGTGCAGACGAGGATCGCCGCCGGATGCGGTGGCCGGAAAATGTTACCGTGGAAGCGTTCCGTTTAATATATCCTGGTGATGGTTTTGATTTGATTTAGTCAATTAGTCATATAGAGCCGTGCCCGTAGCCGTAGGGGGTTATTTCCTTTAATTGTGGACGTAAATTAATATATAAATCATTTTACTTAGACTTTTGTTTAGAACAGAATAGTTATTATTTGTAACAGTTAAAGTCGGATATTTTATGACCCGATCTTCTATTTAAATCATTTTTATGGAACCAGTAAACCGGACTAGTTGAACAAAATTTCAACTTAGTTGTTATTTTTCTTTAAAATATTTACTAATTCATTTATTTGCTGTCACTTAATATTCTCTTTATTTAAAATTACAATTCTAAATTTTAACCTTTTATATTGTTTACGCTGCTATTTGGTTTGAGTGTTTGATCGGCCTGACAATTTTTTATTATCTAGACAGTGAAACTAAGCTCAAAAAAGATAGCAAATTTTCAGCTTGCCATCTTCTCTATACTAGATAACACTTATAGAGTTGTAGGCTTATTGCCAATGTTTATATGACCCTGTCACCATGGACTACCTGATGCTAACTTGTTTGACCATTCTGTTTTTATAATTTTCTTTATTTGTTATATTATTTATGTTGTTATTCGGTTTAAGTGTTAGACCAGCCAAGTCAATCGATTCATGAAGATAGATAGAACAATTTCCAATTTTATATAAGCTAGGTGGTGAACCAACGTGTTTCTAACCCAACGGTATTACGATGAAGAGGAGAAACTGCACCTTATTGAAGTTAGGGGGTTTAACCTGAGTAGGGGATAACTTTACAGATTTATCGAGTTCCAACTTATATGGTGGCCGAAGGGGTGACGACTGGATCTGTCTTTGGACGTGTGTCCGTTAAGGCCTAAATTAGTCATACAACCTGATGTCGTTCAAGAAAAAATCTAGGGGTGAAAATAAAGTCATAAAAGATAGCAAATTTTCAGTTTTTTATTTATCTAAACAAAAAAAGTTTATAACCAATAAGCTTTGAATGGAAATTAGATTTTTCGAATGAAAGATTTTTTGGATGGGTGGTCATGTAATATCATAATAACTTTTTCGTGCATAATAATAATATGGGAATATATACAACTTGTCAATTAGATTTGTTGTAACAATGTGTTCCCCGTATCGCTGAAGAACGACTTATTACTGCTTTCAAATAAATATGAAACACATGTTACTTGAAATTTTGTCACGGGTGGGTCACAATGCGATCCTTCTAAGGGCAAAGGGGAGCGCTCGCAGGTAGGGATGCCGATCGGGTACACCGTGTATGTTGCACGGGTATTGATCACCGTTTCGGGCACGATTCAGGAAAAAAAAAGAAAATCTCATTCCCTCTGTGTGAAGACTTTACACTTCATGTCAAAAACCGTGTAAACATGTGAACCGTTACACTTGCGTAAACATGTGATGATAATCACTTGTGTAAACCATTATATGAGTGCATCAAAACTAAGGGGTTAAAATGGCGCGTGCAAACCATTACACTAGTGCGTCTAAAACCACCTTTAATATAACATGTGTATACTCTAGCCAAAAAATACATGTCCATATGTGTTGGATGAAAAAATTACTTCCTATATTTGTATAGGAAGTGACCATTATAAAACCGACCAACCTGTGTGTGTATATAAATATATTTCTTTATAGATACTTGAAATGTGAAAATGAAAAGGTTAAGGAGGGGGTTAATGAGTCAGATGCTAAATCGTAGTTTTTATTAATTACACTGTCCTCAACTTTGGAAATGAGATGTTTTTTTTCTATTGAAACATTATATGACAAACATAATGCATTATTATCCTAATAATTTTATTAGGGAACTTTATTTATATATAATCATATTCTGATTTTTTTTCCTCACGTACACCTTTGCAAGAAGTATCACCACATGTGTTATAATCACAAAGGATATGATGTTATGAATTTAATAATAAAAAATGCTAGCTAAATCCGAATTTTGACTTGAAAAACCTCTAACAAACATTTTCAGACCACAAAGTTTTGGGACCAAACAATGGTCCAAATCCTTTTAAGTAAATCCTCTTACAATGCCCAACACTTTCTTCTTCATCACCAAATCCACCTCTAAATGTTTGCAATCGGCAAAAAGTGAAATTAGTTTCTTTTTTTATATATATGGATGTATATATTCTCTGTTTAACTTACAAAATATATATTTTAGATACACATTCTTAGTGCATAATGGTAAGAAAAAAAAAAAAAAAAATCACGAGCCGGATGTCTCTTTGGAGCAGCCTATTTATCTCTCTGGGATAAAGGTAAGGTCTGTCTCTGTCTCACCTCCCCCAGACCCTACTACTATAGTGGGATTTTCACTTGGTAGGTGGTTGTTGTTATTCTTAGTGCATAATGCTATTTGACTTATGATTTACATAAATATAACGTTTTAGAAGCATAGACGAGATCGATCCAAATTTTTTTATTCAGATGTTATTATTACCATAACTTTAATAGCACATTAAAATCAATACATTGTAATATTATTTATTACAACTCATATATATATAGGTAATAAATTTTTCTTAAGTTATGGAAACAATGAAAACTGTATTTGCATATGTAACACAAGATGTTTATCTAATTTTTAAAATTTTTACATTCAGTTTTATGACTTTGGGTAAAATAAATAAATTTGAAAAGAGTCGACTATTTAAAATATATATATATATATATATATATATATATATTTGTAAACACTTTTTTTTAAAGTTCTTTTGATAGAAAATAGACAAATTTAAATAAATAAAAAATGTATGTGATAGATGAAAAAAATCATTTACACGTGTATAGACCATTATTCCCTCACTCGATACCCTATTGAGTGGGGAAATAATAGTCTATACATAAAATCACAGACTGCATTTATAAAAAACAGACCACTCTATAAAAAGGAAATACTCATAGTGGAAAAAAAACACACCGAGGTTATAAAAAGACAGACTAGAGCTATAAAAACGGACTGCTACTTGAAGCTTGTAAAATTACATGTTAACTAGGTCATAACTAAATACGGACCAAGTACACAAAATACGAACAACGTAAAAAAAAATTGATATCAATCGTATATACTCAAATTAAAGATAGTAAATTTTTTTTTTTAAGAAAATAAGTTTGTAGAAGTTATTTGATTTGAAAAAACTAATGTAACTTAATATAACTTTTAAAAAAAGTCAACATGTGTGGTTTTTCCTCTTTTACTTTCAAGTCATATTTCAAGTTAGTTTACAATTGCAAAGTGAGACCATATGATATTAACCCTTGATTATTTTCATTAATGGCATAGAATCTATATTATCTTTCTCACAAAGAAAATTGTATTCTAACTCTCTCTTGTATATAAGTAGCTAGACATTATATTAATACACTCGAGGAAACCCACTAGTTCATGAGAAAACTCATTTTGTTAGAAAAATCCTCATGTCTCACCCAAGAGTTTTTTGTTTTCAGGGTGAAACTCAAACGTAGGACCGTCCATTTAAGAAGTACACATGCTACTATTGGATCAAATTACCCTTATTATAAGAATATTGTAACTAGTGATACAAAATTTGACACATTCACTCACGCCGCAGCTACTAAAGTTTTTAATGCCTACTTTTTACTTTGATATAACATTTGAGTGTAAGTTTTAATAATGTTTGCTTCAAATACCAATAGCCTTTATAGTCTAGCAGTACCATGACTTACCAAATGAGATGGGAAGTTTGGGTTTAAATTCGACCAACGTTGTTTTTGCTAAGACAAGATTTTAGGGGGCTTCTTAAATCCCACGGTGAGTGACCCATAGGGATTTAAAAAAAAAATCTATGTTCGATTCAAATAACCAAAATGATCTGATACATTTATTTCCACCATCTATGCTGAGCGCCTGAGCGCACAGTTTGAAATTTGAATAATCATTATGCCTAAAAATGGACAAAACTTGGGCTCACGAAAGAAAGATTGCGAAATCATTAGGCCCAGAACGGTTAATAATGGGCATAGGTTGGGCTCACGAAAAAATACACTTTCGTAAAAAGTGAAATATTTGGAATAACGCATGCACTTTTACAATCATTATAGCAATCAGATCACATCTTTCATATGTCCCCACGCAAAGGTGATCAAACCCGTTTTTTTTTGGAACCAGAACCGGTTCCAAACCGGTTTCGTATACGGTCAACAAAAGTCAAAACCGGTTCTAGAGCAACTGGTTCCGGTTTCTAACCGGTTTTTTGTTGGTTTTGAACGGTTTTTGGTCGGTTCCTAACCGGTTTTGGTCGGTTCTTGGTGGAACCGGTTCCAGAAAAACTGGTTCCAGTTCAGGTTATTGTTACGGTTAGGTTCCGGAACCGGTATAGAACCGCCTGTTCGGTTCCGGTTCGGATTGGTTCCACCGGTTCCGGTTCCAGAACCTTTTTTTTAACACCTCTATCCCATGTCTTCAAATTCATAAGAAAAAGAACATGAGCATTCACAGTGGAACCCTTTAACCCCTACGAGAAAAGGTTCATTGGGGAATCATAAAAAAAGAGAGAACTGATAAACACTTGTGAGTCGTTGATTTTTTTTGTACGGGATTATTTTTTTTCGTACTGAATTATTTTTTTTGTATTGAATAACTTTTTGTACTAATTTTTTTTACTATATAATTTTTTTGTACTTGATTTTTTTAGTGGATTAATTTGCTTGTACTGGATTTTATTTTTGTACTAAGGATGAACGGTTCAAAAGTATTCCTCAGTTTCCCATTATTATGGCTTCTCAATAAATCTTCTCCTTAGCCATGTACAAAAAAACACAAGATTACTTCTTTTACTCATCTATCAATCCCGATCCTCATCCACATACCCAATCTCCAAATTATGGGCAAGCCTCAATGCTATCCTCATACTTAGGGTTAGACTTTCATCCCCGTAATTATTTTATGTATTTGTTTGAAAGTAGTAGTTATGAATATGGATAGAATTATAGAAATAAGGAACGAGTCTTGGAAGGTTTTAGATAGGGGTGTGCAAAGTCGGTTAACCGATGGTCGGTTAACCGATAGTTCGGTTAATTGAAAAGCGTTAACCATAACCGTAACCACTTGGTCGGTTAACCATGTCTCGGTTAACCAAAGGTTATGGGTCGGTTTCGGTTGGTTAATTTATCTCTTTTAAGCAAACAAACACATAGTTGGAAATAATAATGATTTTGAAGAGTTTTTAAACTAGTGCTTTTTAATTTTATGATTCCTAAATTAAGTTTTCAGTTGAAGCAAAAGGTAACATTTCTTTCATCTTGTACTGATCTTCATAGTCAGTTTGTTCGAGATTTGTTGAAAGAAAACAACTCATTTTGTTTTAATGTTTGAGCTCTTTAATTTATCTGGAGACTTTTTAGCTAGTGTTGAATCATAATTGTTGTAGACGCATGTCATGAGATCTTCTAAGAGGCACTACACCAATGAACTAAGCTAAATTAACGTTAAAAAATAAATTAAACATAGCATTCATAATGTATCGGTTTGGTTTGGTTAATTTCGGTTATGAGACACTCTTAACCATAACCATAACCGATTTATCGGTTAATTAAGTACGTTAACCATAACCGTCGGTTAAATCGGTTATCAGTTAATTCGGCTCGGTTAACGGTTAAGTCTTGCTCACCCCTAATCACATCTTAGGGTGCACCAGGCACTATACGCGGACGTATCCCATGTACCCCGAGCTCGACGAGTAACGTAGGGCACACCGCCCCTTTGACCCCGACTAGCAACCGCAAGTTGCTTGACCAAGTATAGAAAGAAACCTGGGTGTGATGAATGTATACAACGGCTATATGGCCATTACATTTAAAACATAAAATAAAATTCAAACCATTTTATTATCGTAAAAAAGTCTCATTTTTACCGTATATTTTCATACCATTTTAATCACCATTTAAGGCTCATCAAACAAAAATATGCATTATCGTGATCCATTAAGCATCCTTTCTTATTCGAAAGACGAAAATGATTGCAAAGAGTTTTGAGTGAATGATGAGGAAGGGGAAGAAAAAGAAGACATGCAACACTAGGAAGTCTTTTATTCATGTATTTGATTGCATGAATAAACGAAAAGACGATTCATTTTGAAAAAGTTCTCAAGATTTTTAATGTTTAGTTAATGAAACCGATTGCACCGCTGCCCAAGTGGCCTGGAAATGGAAGGATGTGAAACGTAACACGGGTCGCTTTATTGCATGTTATCATAAAATGGTACAAACGAGTGGTGTTCGGATTTTGATATTGTAAAGGAAGCTCTAATTTTGTATAAACAATTTTGTATAAACAATGTGGATCAACACCTTTTAAGTGACCATTACAAATAGTCTAATGTTTATTTTTTTAATTACTTATTAATATGACTGAACAAGTTATTATTTTCAAGAGATTGTGTTTGTATTATAAAATGTGTGTAATAGTATTTAATTATTTCCACAAAATGCTTCCAACAACTATTTATAGTTAATACTAATATATAGCAAATTGCACATACTAAACTCCAAGTTTAGAGAATAAAAATCGGTGCACATGAGTTTATCAATGAATTAGTGTCCAGCAGAAGTCTGCTCTTTCACTTTCATGCCAACCATCTTCCGTTTTAAAATTATATTAAAAAAAACTTATACAAAGTAAAATGCTTTATTAACACTTTAGTGTATACCCATCTTTTCGTGAACATTTTAGCCATCATTTAATTAACATAGAATAATCTCGATCCTTTATATAAACTAAAATCAGTTTTTTTTTTTTATTTTTTTTTTATTTCAAAACTAATTTTTTAAAATTTAATTTATTTGTTTCCAGATTTCTTCTATCAATATCAACAATTTTTGCATCTAATCGTCAAATAAGTGGCATGCTGGATTAAAAACTTACGATCGACATGCATCAAGATATCTAAAATGTGAGTTTTTTGGACTTTGTATGATTTTGATAGTTCTCTGAGTTGGGTAATTAAGAGTCCACCTTTAGATTAAAGTATTTAATCGATATACAAAATCAATGATCAGAATATATTTTTTTTAATTTTAAGAAACAAGGTTTTCTTTAGAAAATTGTGAACATCAGAAAGGACTTTTGAAGCTTGCTGACTACGGTTGGAAGCTAAATTCAGTCTTCGCACCAACCTAACTCGTATCTACCATGTTCGAGCCTATGTCAAAGGTTGACTTCTCGACCGCGGTGATACTGTACCCTGATGCGCGGGAACGGATGGAATCCGTCGACCCTTGCCCCATGTCGGATTCAAATATGGGATTAAATTCAACCCTTCACCAAGATGTTGTTCAAACTGGTCTAAGTGAGGATTAAACCCGCGCCTCTACTAGCGAGAGCATGTCTCTTACCACTCAATCAAATTCTCAGAACCCTAATTCAAGGAATGAACAATGATAACATTTTAGTTGGCGGTTAATACTTGAGGTTGTAACTGCTACCAATTATGTTGCTACAACCAACTGTAGAAATGTTTATTAACACTCTAAAATTTCAACTTATTTTCCTACTAATACTTCCAACCAAAATATAAGTTGAAACTAAAAGTTTATCTTATTTCAATTTGTTCGTGAGTACCAGCGAAAAATAAGTTAGAAATTAAGATTGTTAATAAACATTTTCCCGGGTGTGAGTAATCCAGGTCAGTAACTAAAAATTGATATTATTATAATCCAATAACGCATTTCCAAACTATATAATTTGGATTTTATTTTTGACTCCATAAAGTATACAAACATTGTGTGTGAACCAAACACTTTCTAATAGTTCCGTGTCCATGTAGACAAGTTTATTAAAGAAAATAACATCATACTACTTGCTTCATAAACTCATGTAAATATTATATAACTTACAATATATAGATAGGTGTACAGATTCTGTTTGACTAAACAACAATGAATTATTAACTCATAATTGGATAAACTTATGAATGGTTGAATATATCAATGAACAGAAATACGCATACTCATTTGCAGAAGTCAATGACCAACTAGTAATAATATATGTAAATACATATTAAACTCATGTATAACCTCTCTATACACACAATATATATAAACATCTTCATGACCATCAATTATACAACAAAGAAAGCAAGATGAAGAAGCAACTGCTTAGTTTCTTGATCCTCACTTTTTTTATTGCTTCATCTTATGCTCAACTTAAACAAAACTTTTATCAAAATACTTGCCCGAATGTCGAATCAATCGTCAAAGCAGCCGTGACCAAGAAATTCCAGCAGACTTTCGTCACAATTCCGGGCACTCTCCGCCTCTTCTTCCATGACTGCTTTGTTCGGGTACGTCTCATTATCCAACATATATCCACTTCTACAATTTATTTTCAACATGTACATTTTTATATGTTATGCTTATATATATGTAGGGGTGTGATGCTTCGGTTCTTCTTGCAAATGCAAACGCCGAGAAGGACCACCCAGACGACTTGTCACTAGCGGGAGACGGATTTGACACCGTCATCAAAGCAAAAGCCGCTCTCGACAGCACTCCTGGTTGCCAGAATCAAGTGTCTTGTGCCGATATATTGGCTCTTGCCACTAGAGATGTCGTAGGTTTGGTATGTGCACTCACATTCTTAACAACTTTTCTTTATATAAATTATATTATAGGATTAATTACATATATATCCTCTTATTTTAAAACCTAATTATATAAACACGCAATAAAAAACTTAAATTATATATTTCTTCAATCCCTGTTATAATCTCAAGACTTAAATTACATATATCCCCCTCAAAATCGGTATATTTGATATTTTTATATTTACATAAGAAGATATATATAATTAAAATTTTTTATTGAAAATATATGTACTTTATGAAGTTTGTATGGGGACATCTATAAATGCCCCTTAAAAGTTAATAGATATTTAGGTTGCAAACTCATGCAAATCTATTAAGGTGGCTAGCGAAATCAAGCAAAAACCTGGATTTCGCTAGTGTGACAAGCAAACTAACGCCGAGTTTGCTAGTTAAACATAAACAAATTACTCCATCCTTCAATCACGTAGACTCGCTAGAATTACCATTAGCTTGAGTGTTTTATTTAGTCCTTATCAAAGTTCGCTTGTTACAATAACAAACTAAAAAAAGGTCAAATTCCCTTGGGTTCGCTGCCTAGATGTATAATAACTTTTATAAAAAAGCTTAAATACACATTACCCACCTACAATTTAAAGAATCTTTTATAGTTTAGTTTTGGTTTTATTTATTTATTTATTTATTGATTTATTTATTATGTGTTTAAATAAACAGTCAGGTGGACCATCATACAAGGTAGAGTTGGGAAGAAGAGATGGAAGAATTTCTACAAAGGCAAGTGTCCAACGTAGTCTTCCACACCCGGATTTTAATTTGAACCAACTTAATACCATGTTTGCAACACATGGTTTATCTCAAATCGATATGATTGCACTTTCAGGTATATATTTATTACACTAATTAGACCAAAAACCACTTGATATATATACTTTATAAACATGTTTTTATTAAATTAAGTACTCATAATTCATGTCTAATTGTACGTTTCATATGCATAGGTGCACATACACTTGGATTTTCTCATTGTAGCAAATTCTCGTCACGTATATATTCCAAAACCGGAACTGACCCAACCCTAAACAGCCAATACGCGACCCAACTAAGGCAGATGTGCCCCAAAAACGTGGACCCCAGGATCGCGATTAACATGGACCCCACCACGCCTCAAACTTTTGACAATGCTTATTATAAAAACCTTCAACAAGGGAAGGGTTTGTTTACCTCTGACCAAGTTTTGTTCACGGACACTCGGTCAAGACCAACGGTCAACCTGTTTGCGACCAATAGCACCGCGTTTAACCAAGCTTTTGTGACAGCCATTACCAAGCTCGGACGAGTTGGGGTTTTGACTGGTAACAAAGGTGAGATCAGGCGTGATTGTACACAAATAAACTGAGAAACGATGAACTTGGTTCTTGTCATTATTTATTTATATATAAATTCTACATTTGATTCTTGAATAAGTTGTTCACATGGATGTTGCTTTGAAGAACAATCATGTATTGGTTTGGCTTTCCCCACGTAATATTTGTTTTGAGATTGTAAATGTTGAATTTTATTTAAGCATATTCGTAAAATCATAATATCTAATCACACCATGAGTTTCTCGTTTTTAGTTCTTTATTGTCTTGAAATTTATTATTATTTGTTATTATCAATACAATTTGTTGGGCTAAGATGTTACTTATTATGAAAGATTTACAAGAAGCTAGACAGATGAACAACTTAACACCAATACAACAAATATATCAATATTATTTTTAAAGTTACAATTTGTTTGTGCCATTTTCAAAACTCAGTAATATACTATAGTGAAAATTCATTCCGCCGGACAATCTTACTTATGCATTCGTTTGTGTTTTGTGAGGATGGTTAAGTTGGTGATGGATACCACTAATATGAGGAAGAAAATCTTGGTAATTTTAGTGTTGTCAACATATATTTTTGAGTAGTGGATTAACTTTTCGATAAAGATAATAATGTTAAAGTTTAATCGAGTTAGATAACTTGAGAGTGCCGGATCGTTTAATTTTAAATTCTTTTGGGCTTTGTAACTAACATTGGATTTTATTATTAAATGTTGTATCTGGGCTTAAGTAAATATTTCTTGGGCTTAAATAATTGTTTCATGGACTTCTAAATAGTTGGTATTTGCGCTTAATGAGATGATCGGTTGTAATTTTGACCGATGAAGTGATATATTCGGCCTATGCTATCTCGATCGATAATATCCACACACATTGCGTACGGTTTCTCTCATCGCATATACACAAATTCATATTCAATCTAAAACTTTTTTTTAAGTCTAATCCGTTAAAACTTAAAACATTTGATTTGTACTTTTAACTAATTTAGTCTGATAATGGATTTACACATACCCTGTCCCGTACTTGATTAACAACCTCATATATACCCGTCCCAGATATATCGAGTTTGGGTTTCATTGTTATTCATACACTAGTTTAATTAGGATTTTGATGCAAGTTTAAATAGCATATATGAAAGATCAGTTTGCAACAAGAAGTGGTAAAGAATATAAAATTTATAGTCATACTATGAAAACATTTTAGACCATTATTATAATGCACAACAATGAATCTAATTAAAAGTAAATAAAAGTAAGTTAATTTTTTTTTATGGGAAATCATCATCATCGTCGTCCTCAGTATATCGCACATAAAGGTAAGGTATGAGGAGACTAAGATGAAGACAAGCCTTACCTCTCCCTGTATGAATAGAGAGGCTGCTTCGAAAAAGACCCCTAACGCATGATGCCTGATTAACCGTCAACTCAACTATTTTAACGTTATTTTCACAAATATAAGTAAAATAACGTTAAAATTAGTTCAATTTTACTTTTGCCCCTCTAGGGTCACCACATAATAGGGTGAGTATGGGTCGGTTTGGGTCGGTTTTGGGGTGAAACCGAACCCAAAACTGAATACTCGGTTATTGCGGGTTTTGAACCCATTTGGGTTCGGTTTTTTTGGGTTTGGGTTGTCGGTTTTCGGTTTGGGTTTGGTTCGGTTTTGGGTTTAATTCGGTTTTTCAACCTGGGCCTTAAATGTTTCAGCCCA
>WOUH02000002.1:8019833-8043334 GCA_009936405.2 Stevia rebaudiana | reverse complement strand
TCACGGGGGATCGTGTTGTTATTTGTTTATTACGTGATATGTAATTGTATTTGCTTCCGCTTATGTAAACTCTGATTTTGATATAAAATGAAATGTTGCTTTGGTGTAATATGAGTTGGATATTGAACCGGTTGACTCGATCCTGCAATAACGAGGAGATTACGTGGCAAACCGCTTACGGACTGGTCGGAGACCGGGGGCTGGGAAGTGGGGTGTCACACAGACAAATTCAGAAACAGACCTTTACGGACCGTATCAAAGATTACGGCCCGTAATAGAGGGGTATGGGCGGTAGAGAAGGGTCCAAACATCGGATGCCGTAATTTAACATACCCAATTAAAAACTCGTTGGCAATTATTTGAAGTAATCTATAGTTTCAACCTTCAAGAATCAAACCAACAAACATTGACTTTGGCCAGCGGCCCATGCCACCACCTTCAAATATTCAATTCTATCCCTAGGATTCTGGGTTCACGATATATTCGTTAATCTGCGACCATTTTCCTGTCTGTTAATTTTAAATTCGTTTTAATTTATTGGTTTCTCTTGTATATGTTTACATTTTTTTTTAAATTATTGCATTTTGATCGCTATTTGCTTATTTTCAGTTATTGCTAATTTCTTAGATCTTGAAGATGATATGAATTCAATCATATTTAGAATCGCAGGAGAAACTGCCCTAGGACACTTATAAGTTTGTGTTTCTCAAAAAAGGTCCCTGGACTTTTTTAAAACTTTCATTTAGCGGAAAATAGAAATTTAGATTTCTATTGCATTTTTAACATAATATAAATTTTCATTACAAGTTTGACTCCAGCCATAGGCTCTGTCTCTTGGACCCCGCTCTAGACACAATAGAGTCAAACAAGTGTGCACCCCACACCTGACTTATTTAATAACTATCGTGTCTTATTCGACAACCTAAATTAATTCAAATTACACCAAAACATCAACGGTTTTTTCCATGGAGGTGTTTGATTTGGTTACAAAATACAACCTCTAAGACATGATAAATAAAACGATTCAACTATAAAATAGAAAATGACCAAACATTAAGGACCAAAAATGTAACTTACTCTAAATTATTTATATCAAATTGCATTATTTGCCATACAACCAAAGCATATATCAACAAGGGCCCGCAACAAGTTGACTTTGACAATATATCATTCAATGATATATGACATGTTTATTAGTGTCATCAGAATTAAATAACTCTAGTCATAGAAGCCGCCAACAGTTGACCCGTATCTCGTCGGCATAAATTAATAAACTGACGTGAAACCTTTGGTTGATATATCCATTGTGACAACAAATGGTAATCTATTCATCTCTTTTCTCTTTTTCTTTCATCAATATCACTCCTAACAATATTCTACGTTCAACAAGTCTGAAATGAAAAAACATACTCTAAAAATTGTTGGATGCCGGTGGTTGGCCATCATGGCGGTGATAGTGGCGGTCCTTACGGCAGAAAGAGTAGCATCACAACCAGATCAAACCAACAATACTCTTGTTAGACAGTATTGCAGTAAATATGGCGTCTTAAATAGCGATTTCTTTTTAAGGAACCTTAACAGCACCTTTTCGAGTCTCCGGAAGCAGTTAGCCAACACGACAGTGTACTACGCTATAGCGCGAGATATAATCAATAGCGAGACTGTTTACGCGCTTGCTTCGTGCAGGCAATATCTCTCGAATTCAGAGTGTTTGAAGTGTTTTGATACTTCTGTGACGGAGGTGAGATCGTGTGGGATTGTCAATGGTGGTCGCGCGATATATGATGATTGTGATCTCAGGTAAATTCATTTGTTCGTTTTCTTGAACTTTTTTACTTGATTACTTCATTGTGACACATATTTACTACGTACGTACTCTTTATTTTGTATATTAATTGTCTTATTGTGAATTATCAATTACGCACAAAAGTTTATGTAAAATTAGTGGCGGAACCATAACATTTTAATCGGAGGATTATCTACTAGCTGCAACTAAAGAGTTCAACTTTCTTTTTATAATTAATTTTTTAAAACTCAGCCATTAACTTTATCAAAAGTCAGAACAATTACATCAAGCAAATGGCAGCTTTCACATAAGTTGATGTTTATCAAGTTGTTATCAAACTTAATCACAAACATTTAAGTCGTGCAACTTGATGGAATGATGGGGGTAAAACTCAAATTAGTCTTATTATGAGCTTGCGGTTCATACCAGTTTGTAGATCTATATTTCTAACATAAGTTATGTGTGTTTGACGTTATTTATGAATCATCGATACCGTGAAATAGCTGATATATAAAAGCAAAATCAATAATTGTTTATTGGTTTGAACTTTAGAATAAATAAATAAGTAAATAAATACAAGACATTAATACGTTTGAATAAGAAATCAGATCAATTATATAATCTATACTAGGATCCTTTATTTAATTGCAAAATCATTCATTATGATTTAGCATATCACAGCACTTACATCATCAAGGGAAATTTGATGCTTTCAAATAATTTAAAATTAAATATGACTATATTTGTCTAAATCAATCTACTTAAAAAAACAGTAGTAGAATTCAATATATAATTTTTCTATTGTACCCCTCAATTTTCGTTTTTCAACTAGAGAGTTGTAGAAGTCAACTCCCATGATAAATGAGCTGAAATAATACAAATTGACATTAAAAAATAATAGCTTCTTAACTTACGCATCTTAAATTATGAACCGAAGACATATAATACTATCAATAACACACTAATTACAATTCATATAACTATTACCGGTAGTAATATAATAGCAAATGAGTCATTAAGTGGAGTAGTCATTTTGTTAGGTCTTATATTAGGCTGGGTGTAGTGGTCAAGTGAGAGGGTGGTCGGCGGTCGGTGTGAGTGATGTCGTTGGCGGTACAACTATATATATGTGGTCGCGTGAATTTCTATTAATTGATTCAAGTATAGATAATATTAGAAAAAGAGTGTTTGGTATATGATAACATTGCATACCAGATAATTTTGATACGACACACGGAAAATGTTGGAATCATTTAATCAAGAAATCTCAGTCAAAATAAAAGTCAAGATAGAAAAGTCAAACATGGCAAAATTCAAAGTAAGTTGTTAGTAAAAATTCAGTTATTTAACCTACTTTGTAGTGTGTTTATTTAACTGTAATTTTATGGGTATAAATATCCCTCATATGTAGTAACATTTTTTGTAATTGAATTTTCAGAATTTGTGTGCCAATTGTGCGTTTGACTTTTTGGTAGTCAAAGGATCTACACATTTGTGCAGAACCCAAACAACTTGTTCAATCCATAATACAATTTATAATCATATAAATACTGTGACCTAACAAACAATTGCCTCATTGTTTGACATTGTTCTGTTAAAGGTACGAGAACTTTAAATTTTACACGGAAGTTAATGTTGGGGGCAATGTTGGAGTATGTGGTAACCAAACATCATCTCAACCGACATTCACACGAACAGTAAAAAACTTGTTATCAGACCTTCGAATCGCGACACCAAGAATACCAGACTTCTATGCTGCTTCTACAAGAGAAGTCACAGGCAGCAATGTGACGGTTTATGCAATCGCGCAATGTCATGTAAACATAAGTCAGAAAGATTGTGCGGAATGTTTATCAATAAGAAGTACAACGTTGTCCGTTTGTCTTCCGAATACATTCGGAAGGGCTATTGATGCAGGATGCTTTATGAGGTATTCCAATATTGCTTTCTTCAGAGATAATCAGACTACTGACTTAAAACCTTTTCTCAAGGATGGTGAGACTTTTTTCTTACACATGACTTTAATCTTTTACAATGCTTGAGATACTTTTTTATATAGTTGAAATTAGGGGTGTTAAAGAGTTCGTGTTTGCGGGTCTAACCTAATGTGGACACGAAAACTTGACATAAGCTGAACAAAACACGAAGCCAAAAATCGTGACAGCCATATATATGAACCCGAACACTACACGTATATTCACATATTGACAAAACACGATATGGTTAACATGATTTTTTTAGCCTATCAAAATTTTAGTATTACAATTTGGTTACAAAAGTAGAAACGTATATAAATATTACATTTGAACTCTAAACCCATGGTTCACCAATCATGCGTTGCGGACCCAATTAACACAGTCCTGAATATTGAAACACATAAAAAAGTCACGCCAGTTGTCACTCTGCCATAAACCTTTCAACGTAATTAGTCGTAGAACTGAGTGTCACTCCATTCTAAAACCTGTAACCGTAAGCGAGCGTCAAGAAATCTTAATGTAAAGACAAAAAAATAGCAAAAAAACGCAAGACATAGTAGCATTATTCCCCTACTTCACCTTTAAATATATGTAGAATTCTTATGTTAGTTTTCTTCTTTGAAATACAATACCTTGGCATAAAATACCCAACTAAGTTATTTTATGATCAAAACACATTTAAAAAATAGAATAAGAAATCAAAAAGCTTTAGTATACTCGAGTTAACCCGCAAATAGTCAGATTAACACGATCACGACCCGTTTAGATGACTAATCCGAACTTGTTTATGCCAAACCTAAATCCGCAAATTTTGTGTATATAGGTAGATTGTAATATAATCATTTATGCCTTTATGGTAACAACTAAGGTTAAGTTGACCATCTCTATATATGAACCTTTCAAAGCTTATGTAATTTGCAGGAAATTCAAGCACTAAGAAAGCTATTATAGGGGGGGTTACAGGAGGTGCCGGATTGCTTTTGATTATACTTGTGATTCTTTTATGGCATGGATGCTCAAAATCACGTGACCGCCGACAAGGTAAAAGATTGTTCATTTAACGCCCTAAGCAAATCTCACATCGACTGTGGTCACAAAGATGCCGGGTTCATAAGAAATGTCATGCCTTTGTCAACATTAACGCGTTTTGGGTTAAAAATATTTGAGTGAGCATTCCATTCACTAAAGCAACTAAAAGCATATCCAGCCCTAAGGTCCTTGCGGGCAAAATTTTGAAGCACGATTATGATCGATAATTTTTTATTTTGAACGTTTCTTATGACATTTTAATTTGTTCGTCTTTACGCATTAAGAGTTCGTATATACATCTTTAAGGAATGCTTATAATATATGTATGCTTTCAACTTTGGCAGATAAGTCGACTGGAGCAACTGAATTGCTGCAAGGCCCCTTGGCTTATAGCCACAATGATCTAATAAATGCAACAAATAACTTTAGTAAAGAGAACAAACTTAGAGAAGGTGCTTTTGGGGAGGTTTATAAGGTAACCATATATAGTGTATATTATCGATCAGGAATAATTCCTTAGGTTTCAATTTCTATAATATGCTCTAATTATTATGTGAATGAACTTCTATTTTTGTTCTAATTTCTATGAATCAGGGGACACTGAAAGACGGGGAAATAGTTGCAATAAAGAAGACAACGTTGGCTTCTACAGGCCGAAAATCATTTTTCAATAACGAACTTAAAATAATAAGCAATGTTCATCACCGGCATCTTATGCGTGTTCTTGGATATTGTAACAAAGGACCTCACTTGTTTCTTGTTCTCGAGTTTATGGAAAATGGTAGCCTAGATAAATTCCTTTATGGTAAGTTGGGTACTATTTATTTATCTCATCACTAATTTAGGTATATGGGGTGTTGCTATTCCTAACCCCCTTCATCAAAAGAACGTATATGACTTTTTCAACTTTTCAAATATTTGACTTTTCAACTTTGGAAGTCACACGGTTGTGTGAGAAATTTAAAAAAAACACACAACCGTCTAGTGCTTAAATGGTAGTTTGTTCTTGTGTGAGATTTAAGTTTACGTGGTGTAAGAATAACGCATGTCGTAAAAACAAACCTCTGAGAGTCAGTCTGATAATTGGATAACTGGCAGGTGAAAAACAAGGGAGCCTTACGTGGGCACAAAGATTTGAAATAATCTTCGGTGTAGCTAGGGGACTTGCATATCTACATGAACAATACCATGTCACAATTGTTCACAGAGATATTAAATCTAGCAACATTCTACTTGACGGTGATTTTCAACCAAAAATTTCAGATTTTGGTCTTGTTAGACTGCTACCGGACGATAAGACACATATCAACACAAAAGTTGTTGGGACATTGTATGTTGAAATAACTAGATACTTTTTCAATTAACTCTTCTTCTATTTTTTGTTCGTGTGCGTGTTATCAATCAAAACATATGTTCACTAACAACCATTATTTCTTATGCAGTGGCTTCATAGCACCCGAATATGCAATTCATGGACATGTGTCTGAAAAAGTTGATACATATAGTTTTGGTGTTTTGGTTCTTGAAATCATTAGTGGAAAAAGGTGCACTGATGGCATAGAAAATGGATCTGTTACACAAAACTTAATTGATTATGTGAGTATATATATATCTTATAGACCAATGAAGACAAATAGTTCTAAAAAATTACTTAAATTTATATTATATGTAACCTTTTGCGTCGTTATCTTATATAACAGGCATGGGATCTATACGAGAATGATATTCATGTGAATCTAGTCGATATTACATTAAACACAAATGAATATAAACAAGAAGATGTGAAGAACCTAATAGAGCTATCTTTGATGTGTACTCAGTCAGAACCATCAACAAGACCATCAATGTCTGAAGTTGTGTCCCTTTTAAGTGACCGATCATATGGAGAAATACAGCCAATATTGAGGTCTACTTATACAGAACCGCATATTACGGTGTCTCTAGACACCTCTACATCTGCTTCTTTATGAACATTATATGTTGCCGCCTCAATTGTTGAATTTTCAGGTTGTTATAGTGGTAGTTCAGTTTTTAGCAAAATGTTGTTTTAAAACCATGACTGTTTGAACATGTATGTTAATGTTAGCATATTGTACGATATAAAAATAATATTTTTACATATGATATATCAAATTAATGTTTGTTCTCATGGTGTATGATTACTCGTAACCTTTCTTTATATAAGGATGATAAATGTACTAATAAAACGACTAATGTTGTCTTTAATAAGTTTTTAAGGATTTGTAATTTAGTTTATACATTTCTATATAATTCATATTTGCAATTAAAAACCATTATTCTTTTTTAATGTGCTTTATTTTGGAATTGATCATTTGCTACCTTTCTACAATATATTTTACTCATCTAATGATAAAATTGGATATTGTATCTTTAATAATTACACAACCTTCATCACTACAACCGTGACACGGGTTATAACTTAGTATATATAATATTTTGGATATTGGATATTTGAAATATCCTATTTTTTTTTTAAATTAATATTTAAATCCAAATCTGGAACTTCGGATATCCAAATTTTCCAAATATTCCATATTTAGATTTTCGATCAGAAACGGTTTCGGATACGAGATTTTTTGAATACCCCTAATATTCCATTTTCAGATTCACGAATGACGATATACTTCATTTTTTGGTTCTCAAATCACCGCACATCATTTAAGATGAAATAACTTTGAGCCGTGAAAAACGTTAGTAAACCCAAAACCAATGTACGTCACTCTTAATTCACAGGAAATAGCAAAATTTGTTTTGTATTATTTCATCTTCTTTGCCACTGAGGGTGGAGGGAGTACTCCATCGGCCAGGGAATCGGCAAAGATAATATATCTGCAACACCACCGCCACTTATGCGGGTACCCTAAGACGGTAGTACTCGCTGGTAGTTTTTGCCGATAAAATGTTTGAGAATTCAATTGTTAGGGGAATAAAAAGTTGAGGGTAGTGGGAGGGTACTATTGTCACTTCAATAGTTCAAGTGAAGAGGTGGGAAGCTTGCTTCTCTGGAGTACCTAGATTCAATACCAAACAAAGACGTTTAAATAATTAAGAATTCGCTAAAAAAAAAAATTTAGACCATACGGAATGAATCACTTCATTTCCCTTCCGTTTGTGACACATCATGGTCATATCATCCTTCTACACCTTTTAACCACTGAATCGAAATGAACTCATCCATACTTCCCTCCTTAATTAAACTATACCAAAAAATAATTTTAGATCTATTTCGTGAGAAATAAAAAATAGAAGATACATCATGATAGGGATCTTGAAGATGAAGGAAGACAACAATAGAGAGAAATAAGAAGATAAAAGAATCTCAATTATTCATCAAAAAAAAGTCCCATTCGTTGAATAAAGAACAAACTATTAAGAGCATTCATAGTAGCTTCCCCATATTTATGTGAGGGTAACCTGTATAATTTAGGGTGTTGTTGAAAATTGTTGTGAGTAGAGGAGAGAAATATTTGGGGTTTTGTTTGTTTTTCCCCCAAAGTTAGGAAAAAATATGGAGATGGAGATTTTGGTAATGAGAGAGAAAGGTAATAATGTCATTTTAATAGTTTTTAAAGTGATTGTGATTGAATGAGAGAGAAAGAAATAATGATAAAGGTATGAAAAAATATAATTTAATTACAAAAAGTACGTACAAATAAGGATGGAAAAGCTACTGTGAATGCTCTAATAGTCTTTAACTACTAAATAAGGAAAATAAATCAAATCTCAATCAAAAGTTATTATGCAATTATTTAATTAAAACAAAAGAAATCTCCAATTTGAAATAAACCACGCATGCAAAATAGTTATGTTGGACTAAACTTGTAATTAGGTAATAGTTAAGTGTTTATTAATTGTCTTTATTTATTTATTTAAGTTTATAGTTTTAATTTAGAGTTTGAATTAGAGTATGATATGGTTAGAGTTTTATTTACTTGATAGTCAAGTTTAATTTTAGTATAAATAGAGGTTAGGTCTCATTATATTTTTTGTACCCAATTATTAATCAAATCAAGTTCTTATTATTTTACTTTAATTGGCATCAGAGCCGTTAAAATCATTCGGGCGTATGAATTGAAAAGAAGGAATCGAAAAGAAGATATCAAACAAGAACTCAACTCAAGACCGTAGTGGAATTTGCAATTAATTATTATATATTCGTTCGGTCACGAAGCAGGTTGTTTTTGGGTTTCTTAGTTCACATACATCCATTACGAAGGAGGCGGCTTTCTTTGTATTCATTAATTATTCAAGGAAGTTGATTATCTCATTGTTTGTGACCTGCTTTGTTGGTAACCTGGTACACGTAAATCATTGAAAAACAAAAATACACTTTTATTTGTTTGATTTGTTGATTGTGTCAAGTGAGAGTTATAGTTTCATCATTGAGACTTAGAATATCCCGTCAATAAGAACGGATTAACCGGTGTAGGTTGTTCTATTGAAGATCGGATTTGTGGTAGGTGAACGGAAAAAGATTTGTTTAGCAAGGAAAAGAAAACGGTATAAGCGGTAAGCTTGTTTTCTTTGATCGGTGGTTGAGAACGGTATTGTTCTAGAACCCGGGAAGATAGGTTGAAGTTGTGAAGGAGAAGAGATGGCTACCAAAGAAGGGGCGATGTCCTATCAGTGTCCAATTTTAACCGCAACGAATTATCCGGTGTGGGCTATCAAGGTTAAGTCAATTATGGATGTGTATGGCATGTTGGAGGCAGTCAGACCAAGGGAGTTAGGGGCTGTGGTGGATCCAAAGAAATCAAAGCAGGCTCTTGCGTTCTTGTTTCAAGCCATACTCAATGAGATGGTGTTGCAAATGTCAAGTTACACGGATGCAAAACAAGTATGGGATGGGTTGAAAACAAGATATTTAGGAGTAGATTGGGTGAGAACGGCTAGGCTAGCAACATTGAAGAGGGAACTCGAACGTTTGCATATGAAGGAGGGTGATTTAGTTGATGACTTTGCAACTAAATTAACCGGTTTAGCTTCAAAGGCTAGGAGTCTTGGACACAATTGAAGAAAAAGAATTGGTGAGAATGTTACTTGATTCAATGCCTAGGTCTTTTCTTCAAATTGTAGCCTCAATTAAACAATGTTTCAAGTTGGATTCGATGTTATTTGATGAAGCCGTTGGGAGAATGAAAGCGTATGAGGAGCGTATCAAAGTAAATGACAAAGGGATAGATGTTCATGGGAGTTTAATGTTTGCTACAAAAGAAAAGGGTAAATAACACGGTTGTGAACATTGTGGCTGTGGAAGTTCAAACCGGGAAGACTTTGGGCGTGGCCAAGGTAAAGGTAGCGGGTTCGGAAAAGTCGAGGTGATGGTGAGCGGGGTCCACGAGATAAAAGTCACATCAAGTGTTACAAATGTCATGACCTCAGACATTATACGTCGGAATGTCCGAAAAAGGAACAAAAGAATGGGGAAGCCTATTTGACCCAACATAATGAGGACATAAGACCGGTACTATTTTGAAGAATGATGATTACAAGTTTAGGGGGTGATTGTTGGACTAAACTTGTAATTAGGTAATAGTTAAGAGTTTATTAATTGTCTTTATTTATTTATTTAAGTTGATACATTTAATTTAGAGTTTGAATTAGAGTGTGATATGGTTAAGGTTTTATTTACTTGGGAGTTAAGGTTTAGTTTTAGTATAAATATGAGTTATATCTCATTATATTTTTGTCCCCTATTATTATTAATCAAATCAAGTTATTATTTTCTTCGATTGAACTTACCCTGTATGTGATTCTATCAAATTCATTTGTTGACTGAATGTTAATAATTTAACATTTTAGGATTAAAAGAACTATGATTGACGAACTAGTAAGTTGACTTGTTAAGCAATAGCATAGTATAAACTTAAAATCTTTTTTATCTTTTGGGTAAAAAAGTTTTCAGAATGACTTAATAAAATACAACCCTGAAATTTAATGAATTTATATGTTATCTGGAGCGAGAGCAAGGACTCAATGTTGATTAATTTGACGGTGGCAATATTCAGCAATCAAAGTGGACCATGAGCCTTTAATGCAAGTATCTCAATTTGAACTATAGTTTATTCATTAGTCTTTCATATTGCTAGTAGTACTAGTCATAATAAGTAAGCAACTTTCAAAGGTAAACTTCACCGAATTGCATCCAATTTGACACTCATTACTAAACCTTGTTGGCAAATGGTAGTGACAACTCCAAATTTCTAATGTTTATTCTTTGATTTAAATTGAAATTAGCATTTTATGAATTATAACAAACAAACAAACATACCAAATGAAATCTTACAAGACATTTTATGAATTATGTGAGGACTTATACAAACAAATACAATAATATATGTACCATTTAATAAATTATGTGTAGTAAGCAAGATCAGTGTGTCTGGAATGGTTATATAATAGAAATTTCAGGTCATCATTCTAGGAATCAATCTTGACACACATCATGTGTGGTATATTTTAGTGTATATGGATTAACTTTTTTGACCAATTTAAGTCATAATAATCATCAAACAATACAGAGTGCACGTTTGTTTGAGCTTATTATGATTTTAGGGACGAAGCCCTAGACAACATGGTCCAAAGCAACGTCCCTGGAAGAAAAGTCCTCGGTGCGGCATCCCCCGCGGGGTGCAAGAGGTAGAGAGAGACCTTGGCTGGGGTCGAAGTTCAATAATGGTGGAAATCAGTTTTTGAATCTTCACATGTGAAAATGATGACAAATTTCAATAAAATAAAAAATATAAGGAAATACTCTTGATACCATTGAAATAGTTCAGACGCCCTTGATACCCATCGCTTCTAACGCTTTTACGTGAATATTTCGACAACATTGTGATAGAGTATAAAGTATGTAACACATAGCTTGTGCGTCTTAGGCTTAACAAGATGGGGTTTGGATGAAAACGAATCTCGCTAATCCAGTCTATTCTATTTTGAATAGTCTAGGTAATTGACTACGGGATCAGATCATCTGTCTTTGGCTGAAACTTTCAATGTCTGTCAAAGAAATAGCCGAACTACTAATTTGATTTGATGGATCTAATTAATTCTTTTGAGAAATGTCAAGATGCGTCTCTTTCTCTCTGTTGCTAGCATTTTACTAATTTCATTGTATTAAGTATGAATGCTTATATGATTCCTAAAATTCTCAATTTATAATTGATTTCATATAAGTGTCCTGGTATGTTAATTATTATATAAAGAAAAACAAACTATATTCAATATAATGATATGTAAACAAACTGCACATAACTCAACCACGATTTTATATCGAGTCCCATGTGTTTATCAATCAGTGTCCAGCCTAAGTCTTCTATCACTTTCATGCGACCATCCCAATTTTAAACTAAAATAAAAAAACGACTAATTCAAAGTAAATTGCTTTGCTGTACCCACCTTTTTCATAAACAATGCAATCACCATTTTTTTTATGTATAATAATCATTCAATGAATTGTTTAATCTCCTTAATTTTAATTTTGCTACAATTTGGATAAGTTCCAAGGTATTCTTTTGTAGAATTTCTCTTATCGATTATTATTTTTTTGTCATTAAGTTGCGTGTTGTACTTACGATAGATTAAAATTAAAACATATTTGCAAGAAATCACAAAAAAATCCATTAGAGTGCACTAATTAAATAGCTCCTAATATAAAAACAAATGTATTATTACGAGAAAGTTATTATGTTTATACAGATTCTGAAATACGTGTCAAGTAACAGTTAAAAACAATGTAATTTCAACATAAAATGAAAGTAACATCCCATATATTTTTCTCTAATTAATTCAAATATTTTAAAAGGACTAATTTTCCAAAATGTATTGAACTCCATTAAAATAAATGGTAGTTTTGTATATCATTAAAAGTATTATAGTTAAATACACTAAAACTAAAATTTCTGTGATTATCTAATGTTGGATTTGAAACCCATATCAAACTTTATGACGGAAAGTTTACATGTTTCTACACATTTAAAGATTTTTAAATTTTACATACTTTAATATAGCTAAGTTATTATAAAATTACAAATATATGTATGATGTGTGCAGTTAATTATTCCGTTTGACTTATTAACAGACGGATAATTAATTATAGCAGGATAAACTTATTCCACTATTGATTAATTAAGACAATGATCGAGTACTAATGTATGTATGTTTAAGTCGTGACCATATTATAATAGTATATGTAAGTATCTATATTAACATCTTCATCACCATAAAATCATATAACAAAGAGAAAAACAAAGCAAAATGAAGAAGCAAATGCTATGTTTCTTGTTCCTCTCTTTGTTTATTGCCTCATCTTATGCTCAACTTAGACAAAACTTCTATAAAAACACTTGCCCAAATGTCGAATCAATAGTTAAATCAGCTGTCACAAAAAAATTTCAGCAAACTTTCGTCACGGTTCCCGCTACCCTTCGCCTCTTCTTTCATGACTGCATTGTTCGGGTTCGTCTCTTTCTCCATACTCACTTTTTTTAATGACGATTATTTTATATACCGCTAAATACTATCTAATCTTGCGTTCGTAAGGATTTAAAGTTTTATAGGAAAAACTAACCAGTGTCACTAAGTTAAGAAGTCATGGGCATCCATACTCACTTCTAACTTACTTTCAATATATAAAATTAATTATTATTTTTTTATATGTGTACAGGGATGTGACGCTTCGGTTCTTCTAGCAAATGCAAATGCTGAGAAGGACCATCCTGATAACTTGTCACTCGCTGGAGATGGATTTGACACCGTCATCAAAGCGAAAGCTGCTCTTGACAACAATCGGAATTGCCGGAATAAAGTTTCTTGTGCCGATATATTGGCTCTTGCCACTAGAGATGTCATAGCTTTGGTACGAATAATCATCTTGTTTTACATTTACACAATTGTTAACTTTTATGTAATATTACTTAAACATGAACACTTTTTGGATCATATTGATTTTCTAATGTATGTTATTACATAGCTTAAGTCATGTTTTTTAATTTATATTTGTTTGTTTAAATAAACAGGCAGGTGGGCCATCATACAGTGTAGAGTTGGGAAGAAGAGATGGAAGAATTTCCACAAAATCAAGTGTGCAACATAGTCTTCCACATCCGGATTTTAACTTAAACCAACTTAATACCATGTTTGCGAAACACGGTTTATCTCAAACCGATATGATTGCACTTTCAGGTATATATCTAACGGTCATGATGTAGATTTAAAAAAAGATTTATCAATAGATAATGTCTTTAACATGTTTTTATTTGAATTATGTTTATTGTTTCATAGGTGCACATACACTTGGATTCTCTCATTGTGGAAAATTCTCGAAGCGTATTTACGCGAAGAGCGGAATAGACCGCACGTTAAACCGCCAATACGCGCTTCAGCTAAGGCAAATGTGTCCTCTAAAGGTAGACCCGAGGATAGCGATTAACATGGACCCCACGACCCCTCGCACTTTCGACAATGCGTATTTTAAGAACCTCCAACAAGGGAAGGGCTTGTTTACCTCTGACCAAATTTTGTTCACGGACACCCGGTCAAGACCAACGGTTAACCAATTTGCGTCTAGCAACAACGTCTTCAACCAAGCTTTTGTGAACGCCATTACCAAGCTTGGTCGAGTTGGGGTTTTGACCGGTAATAAGGGTGAGATCAGACGTGATTGCACACGAGCCAACTGAAAAAACGATGATCTGGTTTCCACTTGTTATTGAATTAGATCCAAAGTACATTTAATTTTTTAAAATAAGTAGCTACAGTTGTTCACATGCATGTAGCTGTTGTAGAACAATCATGTTGGTTTGGTGTTTTAACTTGTAATATTTATTCGTGAGGTTGTAACCGTCAATGATATAATAAATCACATATATACTGGATATTTTGGTATAGTTGGAATTAACTTAGGTTGTCGAATATTGGATATTTTGATATAGTTGGAATTAACTTAGGTTGTCGAATAAGACATGATAGTTATTAAATAAGTCGGGTGCGGGGTGCAGGTTTGTTTGAGTCTATTGTGTCTAGTAGTGCGGCGGTCCGAGGGCGGCTTCCCCTCGTAGTGGGGTCCAAGGGGCAGAGCGTCTTGCTGGGTCAGTGCGGAATTATTTTTTTAACATAAGTTAATTTTTCTAATTTGTGTATTATGAAACAGTTGCAAAGTTAGGGAACATTTGTGGAAAAAACCAAAATTGTAACTGCCCTAGGACAGTTTTCTGCGAATTATATATGATCAAAGATCATATCATCGACAACACTTCTGGTTCATACGAAATCTCAATCAAAATTCACACTTGTTCTTCAAACCAATATTTGAGTTTTATCTTATCAACGTTTTGGAGTGAACCACCAAAATTGTTTGATCTGAAGTCATTGACGACTCTCAAATCAATTCAGGGTTTACGAATTCAAGTTCCATTTTCTGTAATTTCTACTACATCACATGCTAATAAATCCTTGTTCGATAAAAGCTAGCTAGTGGAGTTGGTCTTTGTTTCGTTACTCATAATGTTTTGATGTTTCATGAAGGAAGTTATAATGTCAAATTAATTTTTCTCTTTAGAAACTAATCTCTTTAATTAAGAGCCCCAAAATACAATGTCCTCAATACTACTTGAGATGTATAAAGTCTTAAAGATCAGATTCAAGGCTCGACTTTGTTCTAAAATTTGTACTCCTATATAAAGTGGTATAGAAATATATGATTCAAAACTTGATTTCCATTCATTTACGTAGGTACATATATAGGAAAACAAACAAGAATGAATGAGCAATTACTGGGAATTAAATAGGAAACTACAACAACTTAAACAATAATATTTAACTAAATCAATTAGACACATGTGGAAGATATTTGTATTATATAGTTGCCGAAGATAGGGATCATGATATCTTCTCCTTAATACGCCCCCGCAAGATGGAGGATCCATCAGAAACTCCAATCTTGGACCGAAGCTTGAGAAATGTAGCACGGCCCAACGGTTTGGTAAGCATGTCAGCTAGTTGATCAGTAGAGTGGACACGAAGAACCTTTAAAGTACCTGCAGAGACCTTTTCTCTGACAAAATGATAGTCAAGAGCAACATGTTTCATGCGGGAATGATATATCGGATTGGCACACAAGTAAGTTGCACCCGTGTTGTCACAGTAGAGCGTGGGTGTACGCATGGTGGAGAGACCCAATTCTTGAAGTAGATTTTGAACCCATGCGATTTCAGCAGCAACATTTGCAAGAGCTTTGTATTCCGCTTCAGTCGACGAACGAGATACTGACTTTTAGCGGGAAGACCGCCATGAAATGATATTGCACCCTAGGTACAATATATAGGCTGTGGTAGACCGTCCTGCATTACACACTCCACCCCAGTCTGAGTCTGAAAAGGCCGAGAGATCAAGTGTAGAGTGACGGTTTAGAAATAGACCAAAGTGGATGGTACCTTTGAGATACCGGAGAACGCGTTTCAAAGATTACCAATGAAGTTGTGAAGGTGAGTGCATAAATTGAGAGAGTTTGTTGACTGCGAAGGAAATATCAGGACGTGTGAAGGCAAGATATTGAAGGGAACCAACTAGGCGTCGGTAAAGTGTAGGATCAGCAGGAGGTGAGTTATCGGCTGCCGACAAGGAGGAGGACGAGCATAGTGGGGTGGCAACCTCTTTGGCTCCATCCATATGGAATTGAGTCAGAAGATCTTGGATATGGTGGTGTTGGGAAAGGAAGAGACCCTTGACGGTGTGAATAACCTCAATACCCAGAAAATGATGAAATAATCCAAGGTCTTTAACCGAAAAACGGGCAGATAGGGTCGAGACAAAGCCATCTATGAATTTAGGATCATTTCCAGTGAGAACGATATCATCAACGTAGACCATAAAGTAGCATGTGACCTGATCTCGATGATAAATGAAGAGTGATGGATCGGCCATCGATTTGTGGAAGCCGAATTGAACCAAGAAGTTGGTGAGCTCAATATACCATGCCCGAGGGGCTTGTTTAAGCCCATAAAGAGATTTGCGAAGCTTGCAAATGTGATTTGGGAATTGAGGATGAATATATCCGGGTGGTTGTACCATGTAAACATTCTCATGAAGTGTTCCATGGAGAAATGCATTATTAACATCTAATTGGTGAAGGCACCAATTTTTTGAAAGAGCAATGGAGAGAACCATGCGAATGGTGACGGGTTTGGTCACAGGACTAAATGTGTCAAAGTAGTCCTTACCATACTCTTGAAGAAACCCCTTTGCTACAAGTCGAGCCTTATATTTAGCAATGGAACCATCACGATAAACCCACTTACACCCAATGGGTTGATGGGAAGCTTTAGGAATGAGCTCCCAAGTCCCATTTTGTAAAAGTGCATTAAACTCATCGTCCATGGCTTTGCGCCACTTGGGATCTTTGAGGGCTTGAGTAGGAGTGGTGGGTTCAAGAGTTTCGGGTATAGGATGCAAGGTGGTGGTGTTGATAAATTTATCACCAAAATATTTTGGGTTTAGCTTGCGATTGCGTGGTGGAAGTGGAGAGGGTGACTGTATTGATTGAGATGAAGGGGATAAAGTGGTTGGAGATGAGGGTTGATTTAAGAAGGCAGTAGAGTCAGGTGAGGAAGGGGTAGAAGATAGGTTGGAATTAGTTGGAGAGGTTGTTGATGCGGAAGCTTGGGAGGGGCTAGAGGTAGGTGACTCGGTATGTGAGGGTGTAGGCCGGCGAAGGTGGGGTAGTGAGAACAGTAGGTAACGTAGTGGTGTAAATGTCAAGATGATTACTGGTAATTGTTGTTCCAATCTTTTATTTTCTATATATATATATTAGAACATCCATTCCCGCCATTTCCTCAATCGCGGTCATCCGTTTGGTGATCGCGCCTTGTTGTGAAAGTCTATGCGATCCAATCGCCATTGTAACCGAAAGAACAGTAGGCATCGCGATAGGGATACCACCAATAAGCAACACCAAAAGATTATCAATACCTTTTCTGTATTCTCTATGTTGTATTGGGTACATAACTATAATCTCAACTGCCATACCAACTGCTATTGAACAAATACAGAAGTTTCCGATGGCGGTTAGAACCTTCTGGAAGTGTCCAACTTGGTTAGTACTGTCAACAAGATGTGCAGCTTTGCCAAAAAAGGTATGAACTCCAGTTGCAATAACAACTGCTTCAATTTCACCTTGTTTGCAAGTTGAACCTGAAAAGACTTCATCGTATGGGTTTTTGGTTACTGGTAGTGATTCACCTGTAAGGGCAGATTGGTCAATTTTTAACGGGTCGCCTTCTAGAAGGCGAGCATCTGCAGGTACGATATCACCAAGTTTGATGCTGATTATATCTCCAGGAACCAATATTGAAGCTTCTTGTTCACTCCAACGACCATCTCTCAAAACCTGAAAAAAATTAAAAGATTAGAAAAGATTTTGAAGGGTAATTATATTAAAACATTACAAGTGGTTGCAATATTTACAACCAAATAAGCTTTATATATAACCAGAAGCTGTGTTTGTGTTTATGTCATGTATTTTACTTATCAACCTTTTTTATCAAGTAACTGTTTCAAAGTTTTTTCATCTTTTTAATTGTTTTTACATATCAGAGACTCCTGTATACCCTAATATCAATGTTTTAAAAAACCAAACCAGAACCAGATCCCAATCTGGTTTGGTTTGGTGCTTACAATGGTTCAATGTTGAACCGGTGATCAAACCAGTTGAACTGGTTTTTTCTATTTTTTAAAATTTTATTATTTTTATATATATATTCATTAAATTTATTATAATATAATTCAGTTTTTCTATATCCGGTCCAACCAGCGAACCGGACGGTAACGCATCCAGTCGCTGTTTGATCCAGTTTTTAAAACATCTAGAATTACATCCTTGAGCCTTTGCCGGATCACGTGAGGCGCGCATTTTAAAACCAAATTAACAATAACAATAATAATAATAATAATATTAATAATAAAATACCTTTGTTTTAGGTGCAAGACCTGCCATAAGTGCAGCAGCAGCATTTCCAGCATTGTTTTCTTCAATAAAACTAATGGTGGAGTTGATAACAAGCAGACAAACAATACCAACAAAATCTTGCCAATCTGGCGGTTTCCCGCCACCATTAGCAAGTGCAATTGCCATTATAGCGGCAGCCTCCATCACCCATGATAGTGGGTTCCACATAAACCCAAGAAACTTAAGAAGTTTACTTTCCTATATTTAATTAAAAAAATAAATAGTTAGTCAATAGACATAAAAATGATGTAAGGTATTGTATATAATTGATCGATTATCTATTAGTATTAGTAAACTAATATATTACATATGATACGTGTCAAGATAAAGTACTTAATGATCAATTAATTACCTTTTTCTCCTCCAATTTGTTGGGTCCAAAAATTTCAAGTCGTTGGGCTCCTTCATCGGAGCTTAAACCTTCACGGTTACATTTCAATTGCTCGAACACCTCTTCAATAGGCACCTTTTCCTGATATAATCAAATAAATGAATTTAAGATAAATAACATAAATCAAATAAGTTACAAACACCATATTTCATCAAGAATATGTCCATAAGAAACAGAGGTTACTTTGTTAGTTTCATGGGAAAATTTTGTTGTTTTTAATTTTATTTTTGTCTTTAAGGAAAAGGATTTATGAATCTGAATTTACAATTTTTTAATCAAGATTATAATAATTGAGAAATAAATAATTGAAAATAGTTTATAACAAGCAAAATGAATGTTGACTTTAATAGGAAATGCTGGAACATGATGTTGAACAAGGCAAGTGACTTTTAAATAGCACCAAAGAGTTGGACCACAAGGGCCGAAGTTTTTTACTACTTTTATATTTATTATTATTATTATATATTTCGTTGAATGTATGAACCAATCAATTACGGCACTTGGCCCAATAAAAAAAGTCCAAAAAGGTTATGTGTTCTCAACGGTTTCCCATGAGAAAGTAGTTACTTTACTGAATTCGATATTTCTTTTTTTTTTAATGGACAGATTTTTATTTTTTTTTAAAACGTAAGATTAGGACAAATACCCTTTGATTGAGAGATTTTTTTAAAAAACAACAATTCTTGAATCGTTCTAATAATTACCGTAATAATTATTTAATCGTTATTTTTATTATAGTATTTATCGTGTACCTTTTATGTGATGGATTTTAAAGAGTAAGATTCAATTTTCTTTGTAACAACACACTGTTTTAAGATGTTAAACGATAATTCTAAGCAGTTGTTTTCCAGAAAATAATATAATCGATATTGTAAAATCAGAGTCGGTGTGTAAGAAAACAAAGTTAACTAATAGTCATCATCATATCTATAAGGATGATATTATAAAATAAAAAATAAAATTCAGTATAATTATTCTAAAAAATCACTCATTCACTCGGCCCTTTTTTTACTGACTTAGATAAGACAGTTATGACACTTGTTCACCATGAGGTGTTTTCTTTTTCTTCACAGTTACCTTCTAATTCATGTCAAACAAGGGGGAAAAAAACTTAATAATAAATAATGTTCATATATATTCTTATGTTTATAATATAGAATACAAGAAGATAAACGATGAATAACCTTAATGGAACAGTTATAAACTTAATTATAACGGATTAAATATTCTTTATTTATGTTTTCATTTGCATTAAATTTTCTTCAAAATTTATTATTTATCCATTTGACCAGTAATAATCTTAGCAGAAGATATAATACATATAATCCCCAAATTGTGGAGCTAATAACGGATTTGCTATCCACACAAATAAACTAGATTTTATTTAACATCGATCGAGACGTACGGAGCTAAATTGATTCCGATCGAAGTTGAGAACACATGATAAAACAAAATGATGAGATGTTATTATAAAATCGCCGATAGGAAATCCGTGAATCACACACAAAGGAGACAACTGATTTGTCTTTTAGCTTTTAATTAATGCAATACATATAATCAATTTCGTAATCGATCTGTAATTCGTATAAGAAAATGGAAAAAAGAGTAGGATCACAGTGAATTGGCGATTGATTGAAGTAATAAGAAATTAGCATGCTGCTGTTAATGAAGACTATGATTTCGAACCGAAATTGAAACTTAAAATGATCTATTATGATTTCAGATTACTCTAAACAGTTCATAAAACTAAATTCAAAATTGAGTTGTAATACCAGATCGACGGTCTCGTTTTTAATTCCTTCGAGGCTGAGAGCATTATCGCCACCCATCTTCAACAGTAAAGTAGCTACAACAGCGCGAAATCGACAACGATGATGAAAATTACTGAAACAAAACGATCACCGTCACTGCAACGACATCAATGTGCTGATAATGTACGGATTCAGCTTTCAGTTAATGGAGTTTGATTTTTCTCACACTAAATGAGAAAAATCGATAGAAAGAGAGAAGAGAGATAAGTATTGTGTGAAGAGGGTCTCTTCGCCTGAGTTGTGTAAGAACAGAAGCGTCTCTTTATACTTCATAGCATCCCCCAAGCATCAACATCAAGTGGTTTATTAAAATAAAAACCAATTTTCAACTCTAGTTTTTTTATTAATATTTTAGGATTAATAATGTGAACTTGTAAAATGTTACCGTTTTTCTTTTCATCTTGGATCATCTAAAAGCGGAAGATTATTCACATGACTTTGATGAATGTATTTAATCTTTTTGTTTTTCTTTTCTTATATATTATCAAACAAACATACTTGGATATCTATACTTTACTAGATTTAAAGTCGAAACTACTTAGTTTAAGATAATTCATCTTACTATTTGAATATACTATTAGGGACCTGGACGTACTTATTTTGACCAAAATATATTAGGTTTAAATGTTATTGTAGTTAACAAACAAACATAATTGCAAATCTATACGTTACTAGATTTGTACTCGAAACTACTTAGTTTAAGATAATTTCTTACTATAGGGACTCAGACATATTTATTTTAACCAAAGTATATTAGGTTTAAGTGTTATTGTAATTATATGTAACAAAAATACATAATTGTTATGAATATCTCTAACGTTAACCAAAATACATAAAAGTATGACTTTTTCAATTTCAGCACAATACATTCAAGTTTAAAATTCTCTATACATAATTATTACGAGTATCAAGCATTCAAGCTTAATACATTTTGTATGCATTTAACATAACCAAATTTAATTAAAGAAGATACTAGAGAGAATAAACACGTATGCGTATTGTTTGAACTTTCACATACTATGAGTTTATGTTGTCGCATAACTGTGACACCCCGCTCCCCGGCCCCCGGTCTCCGACCGGTCCAGAGAGCGGTCTGGTCACTAATCGGGTCAGTTAATGGCAGGATCGAGTCAACCGGTTTAAAATACGCAACTCAGATTATACCAAACAAACCATTTATTTCATATGATCAGAGTATATTATAGATGCGGAAGCAAAAGATTACATTACAATCATGATCAGTACAATACAGTACATAACATCTATTAAACACAAAAGATAGCCCTGAGTCCTGTCCCTTGATCCATGTTTTAGATACCTGAGATTACATTAGTTTGGAAAAGCTCAGCTTTCGCTGGTGAGTTCACAGGTTTTGATAATCAGTAAAACATTTGTTAGTTCATTATAAGCATAATACTATTTAGCAAAACAGAGGATCAGTCAGTTTCCGTTTAGATTGTTATTACCATATCTGTCTGGCACCGAAGCGTAATAGATTTTGTCCCACATATGATTTACCATGTCATATAAAGAAGAGCTAATAATGCATGCGCGTAATGAGTACGTTGATTACAGCATGAGGTTAATCAGACCTAGTAGTACTACCCATTATTACCCAGCCACCCAGTGTTAACGGTCCAGAAGTAGGGGCCTTGGATGTGGTACAGTTTCAGCTATGTAATAACAGATAGTATTAAGTGATATGTAATCCCACCCGTATTGTAAAACAAGTAAGGTGACAAAAGGGGCTATGAACTCACGTGATAATCGAGACGAGGAGATAGAGAGAAGAGAGTAGTGAGATAGTTCACGATCCTCGAGCGTGATCTCTGAGAGTCTTGAGTGATAGAGCGATAATCTCCGCTAGTCCTAGCAGGAATTTAACTGCTCCGAACGGTAACCGAACTTCCGGAGCTTTGTTGCGATAATGACCAAAAGATCGAGAGAGTTTCTGTGAGTTTGTGGTTCGAGAGAGGTGTACGAATGGACTGGGGTCGAAGTTGGCTTTATATAGGCACTACTGGGAAGCCACGCGTGGCGCGCAGCCATAGGGAGACCACCTCGCGACGCACGTAGGTGGTCTGGTTGTGTGGCGCGTTCGTGGTTTGCCACGTGTCATGCTGACCAACCCATCTCTTCTGCCACGTGTCCAACCGAGTGCCAGCACTCTTGTGGTGCTGCCACGTGTCCTGGCATGATTCCCGAGGCGACACGAGTCCCGACACGTCATCTCGTGGTCTGATCATACTCGCTAACTTGTTTTCACGTTTCCCGCTTCGTTCAGACTAAGTTTTGAACGCGGTTTTCGCCTACGTTCACAATTTTCCATTTCTATCTAACCCCATTGGTTACACCTCGAAAGGAGGTGTTGAGATTTCAGGCCTATGGAATGTTGTGTCGTTTGGCGCGTAACTTTTAAACCGTCGCTCGTATCGAAATTCTGATTACACTCAAATGATTCGAAATACGTTTTAGAATACAA
>WOUH02000002.1:7990829-8006700 GCA_009936405.2 Stevia rebaudiana | reverse complement strand
AACCGACGGACAATAACCGTTAAGGAACCGAACCGTTAACATTTATAACGGTTCGGTTCCGGTTCCAAGAATTGGTAGATTTCGGTTCCGGTTCAGTTCCGGATCGGTTCAGTTTTAATGGTTCTGGGTAATGAGCTTAAAATTTAATACCCTTTGGGTAATGAGCTTAAAAACCTTTGTAGAAAAATAATAAACACCTGAGTAAAATAATAAACATCTAGTGGATGAGGGAACTTTGAATCCACAAAGATAGCCCTTTGGGTAATGAGCTTAAAATTTACAGCCAAACATAACAGACGACCACCAAGAAAAATAAATTTTAATCGAACAATGAATTTTAGATTCATCGTTGATAAAGAGTAACCTCAACCGTGCCACATGACACATTTTTAGAACGAATCATATAGAATGGTTCTATAAGATTATCAAAAACATATTAGATAAAAAAAAATAATAATAAAAAAAAAAAGATATAAGCCACATGAGTTTTAAAAATTAGAACAAGGGTTTTGAAACCCGGTTTTGTTAAACAAGGGCTTTGAAACCCGATTTTGGTGGTCTTTATTCTTAACTTGAATATAAATTGTTCTCTATCATTCGATTAGAGAACTGGTTGGGTATAATTTTGTCGATGCGGCAATATTCTTGGTCAAATCTAATTTCTAGAAATTCCTTAAACAAAAACAATATTCTGGCTTTACGAATTGATGAAACTTGCCAAAACAAATATTTATAATACCGTGTATACCTATGCAAGTGTTACTTCTTCAAGCAATATTTGATTAAATAACACTTTGCCATGTTCTTAAAATACCAAATCATACACGGTATACTTTTCATAAAGCAATTACCATCTCGGGATTCATCCTCCGACTATCAATTGAATACTTCTCAAGAGAAGGTTTGTATAATATGTTGGTGTATGTTGAGAGAACAAGTGAAGAGAGATTAGAGACATAAGATATCATAATTTTGATAACGAGGGTGTTGTAAATGTGTTATACACTCAAAACACCCATCAATCAATCAATATTAATATATCATCACAAAATTTTAACACATTCTAGAGTGTATGCATTCAATATTCGATGTCTACAAATATAAGGTTTCGAAACCTTGAGTATTGTAAACATACCACATATCCCTCACCCCTAATAAATGGTATATGTAAATATGAAATCACAATTAACCATATATACAATGTCTACTAACACATAACAGATGTAACAAAGTGTACACAAAACTTACATTCCCTCGTATGTATAATATAGAAAACTTCGAGTTATGAACAATTATTATTATTAATAATCATCATCATCATAATCATTCCTCGATGATCCAAAGAACCTTCTAACCACAGCAGCTACAGCACCAAGAACCATAAACAAAACCAAAGTATCGAACCCACCACCGATTCCAACAGCCACACTCGGACCAGGTACAAAGTATGAAAACGGCGACCACCCCCAACCACCGTAACCATAACCGTATCCGCCAATTAGCGGCGGCGCCACCGGCGGATTTATGTAAATATTAGTCCTGCAACGATAAATTTGAACCATGAATTTGTAATTGAGTTGGTTTTCAGAAGAATTAGATGAAATTACCTTGAATTGTTGATTCTTGGTGAAGATGAACGAGGGGCCGATTGATTTGGGGCTGAACGGAAAGCTTGACCGCCGATACGGCCGCCGGATTTTGCTGCAAAAGCCGGATCGATTGATCCAAGCGTCAAAACTCCAGCTGCCATTGTTACTAAAGCAAGCTTTGCTAATTGATTGTTCTCAGTAGTTCTGTATAAATTCAAGGTTTCCCGAATACCAAACAATCAGTATGAACAAATTGAAGTAAAAGTTAAGTGGGAATTGAGATTAGGATGTACCTGGATGAATCATTGTGGTTTTCTGATGAAGATTTGTGGGAATTGCAAGAGATGATGAATGATTTTTTGGGGATTTTGTTTGATTTATTGGGGGTAGAGATGAGGGTGTTGATGAACAAAGTTTGGTGAGATGAAACTAACGACATGGTGAATGATTCGAGTTATGAACAGGTTGATGTTTCTGGTTTCAATCGGAATTTAGTAATTTACAGGATTGAAATTTGCAGGATCATCTAACTTATGATGGAACTGGTGCCACGTGGTAATGTTATAGTGGCTACTTATACTTATGGTGACTACCTTTTAATATTTTTTCAGTTTAGAGTTTAGACACCACTTGATTAAAATTCTTTCTAGTACTTTCAATTTTCAAATAGATATTTGAATTCATATAACTTTCTAGTACTTTCAATTCATAAGTTACCTAGAGGTCAATTATCTTTGGATTTCAACAACGCGTCCACGATGCAAGACTCGTCAATGTGTCTAAAACATGCCAGTAACCATTGTTACAAAAGTCGGTATTCAAGGCCGAGTACTCGCTCCAAGGAGGTGTTCCGAGACGATTTTTTTGTCCGAGTACCCCCGAGTACACCCGATTACGCCCAATTCCACAGTCGACCAACCTAGGAGCGCCTAACGCCTTCTGCAACCTTGCCAGCAACAATGCGAGACTCGTCTAGTGCATCACTAAACATGTTTGTATGCGAAGTATATGACACAAAAACAACTAACGAAGAGACTTTCATACATGATTTACACATAGATATGAAGAGTTTATTGAACCTTTAATAGTCAAACTATTCGATTTTAAAAAATACGCACCTATCTCGAAAAAGGAGCAATAGACTCGAGCAAAAAATGAACACCACCGATTTTCTGACCGATCTCAGTCAAGACTCTTTTGATATTTTATTGATCGAAATCACACCTAAAACTCATAAACAAAGTCCCTATCTATACTAAGTAAAACATGTATCCTACTATAATTCAAACTCCTAATTATACTTGGTATATTAATAAAATAAATTCTAACACATAATTTATACATATAATTATCTCATATGTGTAGTGCTTTCTGTCATTTTATACTTGTTCTACTTAATCACCAAAGCATCAGACACATAATAGACCACAACTCCAAAAGATGAATTGTTTCCAGTAAAACTCAACTTGTACATTACAAGCACAATGGGTTTTGTTCATTATATTACTTCATACAAACAAAGATAAAAAGAGACTAAGTCATGAAGAAAAATTTCACAACTTTTGCTTCACTGCTAAAAGTAAAAAAAAAAAAACGACAAAACACAAACCCAGGTACGCGTATACTCTGGAAATTCACAACATAACATCAACTTTAACGACTCGTCGCTGCATTGCAGCACGCAACACTTCTCCACATAATTTTAATAGTCTTTATATCGAACCGGATTCTGTAATAAGTTAAAAAGTAAATAAAAAAACCCGACCCGTTTCCATCAATAACTCCTCATACTGTATAATGTTGTTGAATTGTATCAATATCAAGCCCCTTCAGTTTCACCACCGACTCAACGTGACCCTTAAGTGTAAGTACCTCCCGAAGCCTATATATATACACAAAAAATAAATAAATAAATAAATAAAATAAAAAATCAAATTGTGATAATTTTAAGTACCTTGCAACTTCAGCGCGTCGTTTCGCTTGTTCAGCGATTTCAGACAATTCTCGGTAGCTACTCTTTTCGTTAAAGAGGTTTGATGTATCGGGTGCTTGAAGCCCATGAAGAGTCCTTTGAGCATGGGCCCATTGGGCCTCTCTCTCTTCTCTTCCATAATCCTTCTTTGTTGTGAAAGCAATCTACACCAATAACCAAAAATTTGTTTCAACTTTTATGTTATAAAGTTGGTCAAACTATCAGGTTCAGTCCAAAATCAAGAATTTCTTAGTTTTTGGACGAAAATGACAGAAATTCTCGATTTTGGGTTGAACCTAATAGTTTGTGTAAACCTGAGGGACGATTTTGGAAATTAACTAAAGAATTAATAACTCAACATACCCTATTGTCAATCATGTTGAGCCACGCTTTCCCGCTAAGAATGTACCGAATCGCAAACTTCATAACATCGAGTGGGAAATAAAACACGATACTGTAAAGCCAGATAACACCGGCCCATTTCCAACCAACTCCTTTGATTCTTGCGAATCCCCAATTCGCGTATACCGCAATTAAAGTTGCCACCTAAAATATACATATTAAATACCATGTTTAGATTTTAGAACGTTAGATTCATCAAGAATCTTTAAATTTGACAAATTAAAATTTGAATTTTTTTTTTTACCAGTTGTGCTGCTAAGAAAGCACCCATGAGTAAAAACCCGGGTCGTTCAACGAACGACCAGCTTCGTGAACGAGTGACGAATATTAATGCTTGACTCACGATACTGACTTGTAAATATAAAGCAGCCATCATTTCGGGTTCACTTTGTCGAATAGATTTCACACTGAATTTCTCCTGTGTATTCCAAAAAATGTTAATGAGTAATAAAAAACTCAAAAAAGTATTAATTGTTTATTTATTATTTTTTAATTTTATTACCGTGAAGAAGTCGGTATCTTTCATAATCCAGAAGAAGATAACTGTCATTAAAGCTAAGTAACCACCAAGTACAACTCCAGTTGCAAAGATCTCTTTTAGCTTCCAACTGTCTGGTAATGGAGATGGTTTCACTCTGTCCTTTGATATTGTCATAATTGTACCTTTAAAAATATTAAAAAAAAATCCATCAGTAAGATTGTTAAGTATTTAGTATCATGTTTTAAAAAACAAAACTCACCATCATTAAGAATTGCAATAATAAGAACCATGAAAGGAGAGAAGTCAAACTTCCAAATCAAAGCAATGAACAAGAATCCAAACACGATACGGATGGTGATAGAAACTGCATAGATCTGTAAAAAAAGGAATGATTTTTTTTTAGTAACTAGAAAAGTAAAAGTATTTTTATGAATTATTTAATTGGTAAAGAGTAAAGACGGACGGTGTAATTCTTCATTCTTTGGAAAATAGCGCGACTGGTAAGCACAGCACTGATGATGACACTAAGACCGGGCTCAGTAAGCACAATATCAGACGCGCTTCTTGCAGCATCTGTCGCATCATCAACCGCGATACCAATATCAGCCTTTTTTAATGCGGGTGCATCGTTCACACCATCACCAGTCATTCCACATATGTGCTTTTTTTCTTGTAATCTCTTCACAATTTCATACTTGTGCTCTGTTTATCAAAAATATAAAAAAAAAAATTAAAAATAAAAATAATAAAAACATTATGTCCAATTTTAATCTTTAATTTTTTAAATAATATTAATAAATTAAAAAAATAAAAATTGAAGGGATTAATAAATTAAATTATTTAATTTAATTAATAAATTAAATAATTACCAGGGAAAACTCCAGCAAATCCGTCAGCTTTTTCAATCAACTCGTCGATAGGAAGTCCTGCAATTGATTCATCTTTGTGTTGACCGAGTAAAGAAGATGAAGGATACATGTTTGTTCCCATACCAAGACGTCTACCGGTTTCTTTAGCAATAGCAAGTTGATCACCTATTTATTTATAATAAATTAAATCAGTATTAATTTAGAAAAATAAAAATAAAAAGTATATGGAGTTATGGTTAATTACCAGTAATCATCTTGACATTAACACCGAGATTTAAAGCTCTTCTGATGGTTTCAGCACTGTCATGTCTTGGGGGATCAAAGAGAGACAATAATCCAACAAATTCCCACGGTCCACCGGGGCTATCTTTTGATTTTTGTGGTACTTCCTGAAAGTTTACTATTAATTAGCTAACAAAGATAACATGATATTAAGATTATATAATAATTAAATTAGATAATGCTAACCTGTCTTGCGACACCCAGTGATCGCAACCCACGTTCGGCAAATTTATCAATCATTGCATGCACTTTCTTCTTCTGGTCTTCTTTGCATCCGCAAAGGGTCAAAATCTGATACAACATTTGAAGAAAATTAGTGTTTATTTGTTATATTTTATAAATGTAGCAAGTGGAGAATACATTACCTGTTCAGGTGCACCTTTGCTAGCTCTGAACCAATTTCCGTTACCGTCAATGTAAGTCAAAGCGGTCCTCTTATCCACCGGGTTGAACGGGAAGAAATGAACCTCTCTAATGCCAGCTCGTGCCTATATAACACAAACAATTCATCAATAATCATAATAATAATATTAATAATAAGAGTTAATTACACAGACGGCACATGTAGTTTGGTAAAGTAACACACTAACAGGCGTAGGTACTACTGTAACAAGTTTGAGTTTATGCTTTCAGTTTTGTTCCCTAGTTTGGATATTAAGGCTAACTTCCGTTAAATTAATGTTAAACACCCAAAATACCCTTTGACTTTTGACTATTTAAAAAGTCAAAGGGTATTTTGGTTATTTTACAAGGTAAAAGTTAGCATAAATTGGCCTTAATACCCAAACTTATGACAAAACCGAAAGCACAAACACCAAACTTGTTATATTTCATGTTACATTATAGAAACAATAGGTACCATTTGACTCTAATAATAATAATATTAATATTATTATTATAATAATAAATTAAGGAATATAGATACCTCTTTGGGGTCAGCAAGGGTACCAACAATGGCACCATCAATAGCATCTTGATTTTCCATTCTAGAAGCTCTAGCAGCATAAAGCAAAACTTGTTCTTTATCACATCCTTTACCAAAAACCTCAATCAAATTCTTATCAACTGTAAGTTTGTTAAGAGTCAAAGTTCCGGTTTTATCACTGCAAAGTACATCCATTCCCGCCAATTCTTCAATAGCAGTCATTCTTTTAGTAATTGCACCTTGTTGTGAAAGCCTATGTGATCCAATAGCCATTGTAACCGAAAGAACAGTAGGCATCGCGATCGGGATTCCACCGATAAGCAAGACTAAAAGATTATCAATTCCTTTACGGTACTGTCGGTGTTGGATCGGGTACATGACGATGATCTCAACAACCATTCCGATCGCGATCGAGCAGATGCAGAAGTTTCCGATCGCGGTTAGAACCTTCTGGAAGTGACCAACTTGGTTTGTGCTGTCAACAAGATGTGCAGCTTTTCCGAAAAAGGTGTGGACCCCGGTTGCGATAACAACTGCTTCGATTTCACCTTGTTTGCAGGTTGAACCGGAGAATACTTCATCGTATGGGTTTTTTGTAACTGGTAGAGATTCACCGGTGAGGGCAGATTGGTCAATCTTTAACGGATCACCTTCTAGAAGTCTGGCGTCAGCAGGCACGATATCACCAAGTTTGATGCTTATAATATCTCCTGGTACCAGTATTGCAGCTTCTCGTTCACTCCAACGTCCATCTCTCAAAACCTGAAAAAATATTATAAAAAATTACTTTAAAGAGTTGATACAAAGACAATTGTTGTGGAAAATAACATGTTTAAGTAGTGGTTAAAGTATCAGGTTTGGGTTTTGTAACGACTTTGAGTATTAAAACTGACTTACGTTAACTTTTCCGTTAACTTTTCCGTTAATATAAGGTAAAATGATCAAAATACCCTTTGACTAAAACTCAAAGGGCCAGTCAAAGGGTAAAAGACCCAAATACCCTTGGTCAGAGTGTTTTTTGGTCATTTTACCTAAAATTAACGAAAAAGTTAACGGAAGTTAGTTAGTCTTAATACTCAAATACATTAAGCATAAACCCAAACGTGTAACTTTAAACTGTTAATACCCAAACCTATAACTTTTCGCAAACACTGTTTAATTAACTCTTACTTTAAAAAATTATAATCTATAAATACCTTGGTTTTAGGTGCAAGACCCGCCATAAGTGCAGCAGCAGCATTTCCCGCATTGTTTTCTTCAATAAAACTGATGGTTGAATTGATAACAAGCAAACAAACGATACCAACAAAATCCTGCCAATCTGGCGGTTTCCCGCCACCGTTAGCCAATGCAATAGCCATAACGGCTGCAGCCTCCATGACCCATGATAAAGGGTTCCACATGAACCCAAGAAACTTGAGGAATTTACTTTCCTGTATTATTAATTAATAAAATATACATTTAAGTTTTATTCATTTGAATGTAGCAACTAAACACCTGCTACAAGAACTGTAATATCTGAATAATAATAGTAATAATAATAATAATGATACCTTTTTTTCCTCCAATTTGTTGGGTCCAAAGATTTCGAGCCGTTGGGTTCCTTCATTTTCGCTTAAACCTTCGCGGGTACATTTCAACTGCTCAAACACCTCTTCAATTGGTACTTTTTCCTGCATAAACAAAAATAAGATCATTAATCTAAAAATTTTATTATAACACTACACATGTAGTTAAAAAAATTATTATGATACTTACGGTATATAACAAATTACACCAAAGAAATTAGAAGCTATTGTACATGGTGAGATGTTAAAAATTCAACTGATAGCTTTAAAAGTGAGATGTTAAAATAAATTAACCTTTATAATATTTGTTACGGTAATTGTTTTTGTTTTGAAAGTGGGCCTTAATGGGCCATCTTGGGTTGCGGCTCATGAAAAACTAAATTATTTGGATTATTAATATTTTTATAAATGATCGTGATAGCTAAGAATAAGAGAATTAAAATTAAGAATAAGATCTTTAAAGAAAATAAAACTTTTTAGCAAACAATAAGAATGGGTGAGAGGTTTTTTGTTTTTTATTAAAAAATTGGACCTGTTAAGATTAGGTGAAAAGATATTTTCACGGTGATGGGGGTGATGTACGACTAAAAATAATAGGAAACACTTGAACATGCGTTAGCAAGTTGACTTTTCCACTACCACAAACGGGTCGGACCCACACACGATGAAAGATGGTCTATTTATTATTATTTCTTTGAAAATAAAAACGAACCAACAACGGCACGTTGCCCAACATGAGAAAAAGTCCAAAAAGGATTTTTTATCTTTTTTTGCTAGCAACGATTTCCTATAATACTTGACTGAATTCCATGTCAAGAAAAGATTTTTTGTATTTTTTGTTTACGTTTTAGAAGACGTTCAATGTTAAATGTGATATTATTTTTCTATTTATATACAACTTTATTACTTTGCAGTTAAATAGCGTGAGTTTAGAGTCTTGCAAAAGGAAGATTATATGTAAAAAATTGTTCAAAAAAGAAATAAGTAGTTGTTTATTTTACAAAACAGACGAGGATTAATGAATAAAAAAATCCAAAAATCTACGTCGGATTCCAATAGTTAGAGCTGCTAATAAAATTAAAAGTGGAACCAACAAAGAAGTATCGAAATAGACAGGTTTTCGAGTACCGTGAAGTAACCGTTCTGTACGATCTCTTTAACAAAACAAAATATAGAAATAATTGAATATATGTTTTAAAAAAATCTTATAATTACAGCAAAATTTAGGAGAATCGTAGAAATTAAAACGAAATAAAAAAGGAATTGATATGAGTTGAAAAGATTAAGAAGTGGTATTGAAATTTTTATTTTCAAAATCAGTATCATATAGTAACTTTTTTTAAAAAAGCATATTAAATTTAAATAGTTAACTACTTACTAATTTGTAAAATACGAAGGGTTAAAGATACTTTTATGACCATATTCTAAAACTTTATTAAGTTGTTCAATTGCATTAACACTTATTCAAGATATTAGATTACAATGTTTAATGTGAACACTAAAAATAATACAACTTGACGATGAATTAAATAATAACATTAACACATGATTCATTGTTAAAAGGATCGTGATTGATACTGTTGTATCTTATGCATGGAATTTTGTACCTAAATCAATCTGTTGTGCTACTGAAAATCCTATTTCTAGTTGTACTTTAAGCTGTACAGGATGTACGTTTACCTTTTCTTGAAAAGATAAACGGTCAACGGTTAATTAATGGGTAACAGTTACAAGCTTGTGACTGAAATTGTTATTCCAAAATATATAGAATCTTTTGAAAATATAGCCATTTGAATAAGAATGATCTATACCTCCTAAATCCTCAAATGACGGAGAAAATGACGGATTTTGAGTAAAATCAAATCCTTATATAAACAAAATAGTAATAAATTTACATCGATCGAGACGTACGGAACTAAATTTTTTCTAGCGAAAAGACATAATGAAACAAAACTACGAGAAATGATTTTAAAATCGCCAGTGATGTCGATTCCGTGAATGAATCGGTTAGAATAAAATACTAAAAGAAGCTCAAACAATTGAAAACATAGTCAGAGGACAGCTAATTTGTCGATTAGCATTGAATTAATGCATACACAGAAACAATTTTATAATCGATCCGTAATAACTAATAACCGGCAAAACAGGTTGATTGTAGGTTGATTGTGTTTGAAGGAAAGCTATCACAGAGTGTAAAATCCAAAATTTATAAAATTATAGTGTTTTAATGATTCAGAAGTGAAAAATTAGCTGTTGAATTGAATAAACGTTGTATCTCAATTGACATTCGAGTGCTCAAACAGTCAAACTAGTTCATAATTCATAAATCACAAATCTAAATCAAATTTTCAGTTCCTGAAAAAAAGGGGAGAATAAGATGAAATGCTTGTAATACCAGATCGACGGTCTCATTTTTAATTCCTTCCAGACTGAGAGCATTATCACCACCCATCGTCACCAGCGAAAGAGCTACAAAATCACCGACGACGAAATCAGCGGCTAAAAAACCGAGAAACTAAAACAGAGATGAATAATCAATTGATGAAACTTACCGGAAGAAGACCGAATCAATGGAGTTTGATTGGATTCAAACCCCAATGAGAAAATCTAGAGAGAGAAGTGTGTGAGGAATGGGGGGGTTCACCTGAGTTGTATAAGAAGAGGGGTGTTGCTTTATACTTCTTCACCACACCCAACCCACCCCTTAAACCTCTTACACCAAGTGGCCCTTTGTCTATTTTCAACTCTAATTATATCTTAATTAAAAACTTAATTATTATTTTAAGAATTTTGGTAAACGTATCTTAGCCTCTCTATTTTTACTAATTCTACCTCCTTTGCTATACTAATCATTTCTATCATTACAAATCATTCACCCTCCATAACACATAAAAAAAAAGATATATAAATTAGAGGTTTTTTGAGTAATGGTAAATTCGACTCTATCGCACCCTGCATCATGCTCGCTACTATTTTAGTGATATTTCACTGAGTGTTTTTTGTATATGTGATATACATGTGTAGATCCATGTGTAATACACCCGAATATGTAACAAACTATTTGTATTAAAAGTTTTAATGCATATGATAAGATAATTTAATAATAGTTTTACATTTCTAACACTATTAATACTTCATCGTATTTTAGTTCTTTAGATAAGTAAAACACACGCGTACTCTTAAAAGCTAGTCATGAATTCCACAACATTTGTACACTGTCCAAACTTGAACTCTTAGAGTCATGTAAAGACTAAAGAGACCATTATCACACACTTTATAAGTATGAGGAGAAGATAACTTCTATTTATATACCATATTGGGACAATAATATGAGAAGTAAATCTACTTATGTTAGGAAACTAAATTCATAATAATTACAAAAGAATCAACAACACAAAACTAATATCCTAATACTGATAGTCTAATATGGTCAATAAATATAAACTAATTTTGTTATGGCAGGAAGAAAATTTTGTAACCATTGCCATGTGAGATATATAATATCTAGTACAATATCAAAAAAATAAATTCTAAGTTTATTTTAGAGATAGCAAATGAAGATACAAGTGCGTCTTGCCTATCACTCACTTTGATGTTGGTCAAGCATTTGAAGTTCTAATCTAAGAGGTCGACATGGTATATAGACATTCAGGCGAGGCTTTCTTCACAAACGATATACTACTTATTGAGGGAATAACTTCATGAATCGAATGAGAGTTGTTTCTATATATGTTTCTTCTCCTCTTTTCGAGTGAGTTTTGGTTAGTTTTTCATGCATTTTTGAAACAAGAAAATTTAAACAAGAAATCGATAGATTGTTCAAGTGTGACAACTGACATTAGTTTTTTTTAGTAAATTAGTTATAAAAATAGACAAATTTATATATACATATATCATGTTAGGGGAGGGTTCCTAACAAAACCTTTAAATTGAAAGAAAACTTAGAAAACTCATCATAACCATTATTAATCAATTTTTTTTTTTATGTTTTCTATGTCTTTTAATTATAATGTTAGAAATGCAACAAAAAGAAAAAATAAAAAAATTATGTTGCACATGCAATTACATATATATAACTTGTATGCAATATATATGCATATTGCACGAATTACATGTATGAAACTTCATTGGTTACGTTTGTAACTTTCTTGTTACATATACCTAACTTATTTTTTTCCAACTTTTTTTTTGTTTATTATATTTATAATCTTATTAATTAAAGTACTGAAAACTAAAATTTAAAAAATTTTATTGATCTGAGGAGTTTTCTAAGTTTTCTCCGTATTTATGAGTTTTCTTATAATCTCTCTCCTATCATGCTATCCTTCGTATCCTTTGTTAAAGATAGAAACAAATAAACAAAGTAAAAAAAATCCTCTTAAACAAAGTAAAAAAATAAATAAATCCTTTTCTATACAAATATAACATATTAACATAAAGAGTTGTCTCAATGGCTAGACGGACCGGTGACCTGTCGATTGTATAATGTCTAGCGGCGTCAACTCCTCTCCACAAACGGGCCCCAACCCATAAACAAATAGCTTCTCTTAGCCTGTCAACATGTGAACCATTATTTATCCTACAATATACAACAAACCTCCATGTGGTTTTTTCACAACAATAATATCTACCTCTCACACCCAAATATATACAATTGCATCTTGTGTTAATACCATTCCATGGTTTTAAATTTGTCGAACAATCTCCAACATTTGTCCGAAAATAAGTTTTATGAATTGAGATGTTATAATATGTTTTTGGGTTTTACTTAAGTTGGCTAAGTCAGGGGTTGTTTGTTTAGCTCTTAATATGACTCTTAATTGTTCAAACCTTTTACTGGTTCAACACTTAATAGTTCAGACTGTTTGTTTCGCGAAGGATTCAGACATTTGTCTCTGAATGATTAAGCATTATACCGGGTCTGAATGGTTAAGACATTTTATCTGAACTGGTCATACATTTGCCTCTGGTCAGTTAAACATTATACTGACTCTTAATGGTTCAGACATTTAACTGGTTCAACACTTAATGATTCAGATCTCTTACTGGTTCAACATTAATTAATTAAGAAGCTGTCAAACAGCCCTTAGGGTGGAGGGAGTGGTACCCTCCTAAACTAAGCTACCCTCCCAAATTACCGAATCAAATTATGTCACATCAAATGCTCAAACTACCCTCTCATGTAACCTCTATTAGTGGCAATGGTACCCTCCCACTTTTTATTCTCAAGTACCAATTTTTAAGCACAAAGTACCACTTATGAAACACCCTCCCACTTTGCCGATTCGGCTAGTTTTTGCCGATGAAACTACCCTCCATCTAGCCAATGGAGGTGGTGGTGGTGTTGCCGATCGGCTTCACTTGCCAATGGCACTACCCAAGCTCCACTCGTTGCACCCTCATACCATTAAAAAGATAGGAAATGCTAAATACATCAACATATGATAACATATGATATGACACCAATAAACTGTTGATTACAAATTACAGTATGGAGTTATCTACAATCAATTTTTGTCAATAAACATGTGAACGAATATTTGAAATATGCCTAAACTTTTTTTAGAAACCTAATATAATATAACACAAATGATCTATCAAACTCTAACAAGTAGAAGACAATATTATATAGGTAGGTAATAGCCACCACTGATTAACATTAATAAAATAATTTGATAATTTTATTTATTCGCACAACGCTAATTTAATATTTTTTTCAAACGATAGGCGTCGGACTTTATGGATCATCTAGACAAATGTATCATTTTTCATTCAAATAACATAATGTGATGATCATGCAATATTATATATTTTGATATTTTAATAACCTAATATAATATAACACGAATGATTTATGAAATTGGAAAAATAGAAGACAATATTAGATTGGCAGGTAATAGACACCACTATTTGACACTAATAAAATATATTGATAGTTTTGTTTAGTGTGATTCTATTGATTTTTTTTGGAACAAAAAAGGTTAATTTGGACTCTCTGGATCATTGTATCCTAGTAAATGGATCATTTTTATTTCGAATAACAGAAGGTGGTGGCCAGTGACCAGGCTCACATGTCCAATCTACCTGTTTACAAAGAAATCCTAGACTGAAAATAAAAACTTAATAAATCCAACACGCAATAAATTGTTATACGCAAGATTTCAATCCACGACCTTTAATAAATAAAAACCACGAGGCAATAGTTGGTGAAAGTGATGTTAATTTAATTATTTAGTGATATTAGTAATACCTAAAATATCAATTAATATTATAAACCACGAGCAAAATTTCATTTTTTCAATCTTTTTGTTAACAATATATCATCCAGGCTACTTGGAGCCCCACGTTACCTTTTTTAATTGTGCATGTGGAACTAGTTTTAAATATCTTTATAACGTCTTTATCTCACTCCTACAGTCCTATCCAAACCAAGTTGTTATTATTTCTAATCTGGATCAGGATCACCTATAGTTTTATAAAGAGATTAGAGATGTAAATAAGCCAAGCTACTAGTTAGTCACTAAAGATTAAAGAACGAGTGAACGACTTCTTAAAAGCTTGAATGGAGTTGAACTTAAAAGCTTGAATGGAGTTGAACGTAGACGATCCATCTCAACTTTACCTTAGACCTTATATATATGTCATAAACGAGTAAAACTCAAGCTTGAGCTTGATTAAGGACTTAGGGCCATAAACATAAATGAGCCTATTATATATTTAAAAGACTTATATTTAATATATCATATATATAATAAATATGTAATGAAAATTACCTAAACTATATACTATATATAGGGTAACTTTATAGAAAATTAGAAATGTATTCAACTTTCAATTTTGTTCCAATTAAGTCACTCATATTTTTCTTGTTCCAATTAGGTCACTCATACTTTTTTGTTACATATAGGTGGTGGTGGGTGGTTAAAGAGATAGAGCAGGTGGTGGTTAGAGAAAAAAGAGCAGATTTAGAGAGAGGATGGGGTGGGTTTTATTTCATTTTATAAAATTTGTTTAATGTATTTATGTTTAGTAAATTGCACAACTAATACTTGATAAATTTGAGTAATTACATATATACTTAACCCATATGTGTAAAAAAACGAGAATACCCCTCATTTAACTGTAAAAAAATAATGGCGTTAGTGTATTGGAGATAATGGGAACATGTCGCAATACACAAGAAGAAAATACTAATTTAACATTTTAAGCAAAAGGGTTATTTCGACTAAATCACATGACGCAAAAACACATAAAAAACATGTGAAAAAAATGACCTAATTGTTTTGCGGATTTTTCATATGATACGTAGAAACCATGCATTTAAAAAAATAATGTTTTTTAAAAAAGTTATAAAACAAGCTAAATAAATAAATAAAAAGAATTCAAATAATTTTTTTTATTAAAACCGCTACCACTTATGTTTATGTGTAAAAGCTTCAACAAGATAATGTTAGAAAAAATTATTTTACACGTAAAAATAAGTTTTTTTTATGTGTTTTTCGTATTCAAAACACGGTTTTTAGTTCTCATTTTTGTGTGATTTTCGAATAAACTCTTCTCTTATTCCTTAGTTTATTCAAAAGTGGTTTGAGAATTAAAGAAATTGGATTTTCCTGCCATGTATATCATTACCTGACGCTCAAAAAAATATATTATTTGGAACGGATATCTGAAAGAATATGCCCTAGCTTTATTCAAAAACTTGTTTATGTCACACCCCAACCGACGGCGGAATACGTCGGGGCGCGACGAACGACTGTTCAAAAGCTCATGATTTACTATT
>WOUH02000002.1:7943883-7970167 GCA_009936405.2 Stevia rebaudiana | reverse complement strand
AGGTGCACTTTCTCCCCATCATTGGAAATTGCCCAGAGCATGCTCTGAGCAAGATTTGAACCTGAGACCTCCCAAAGGGAGAGCCCAAATACATACCTCATCCTAACCACTTGAGCTAGAAATCATTGGTTAATGTAAAGCATTTAAACTTCATCTTCTTCAACCTTTATTAATCGTAAGTTCACAGAGCTCGCCGGAAAAATCTAAAGATCAACTTTTTAACTCTTTTTCTTCACTTTGAACTGTTTTTTTGACCGTAAGAGCTATGGTATGAAGGGTCGAACTAAAAGAAAAGTTCTCCGTCATATATACTTGTTAAAAGGAAAACAGCCGGCCGGAAATAGGCCCCCTGAAGAAATGGGCCCTGGGCGGGCACCCGGTTCGCCCCTGCTCAGGGCCGGCCGTGTGTGGAAGAATGTGATACCTGGTGGAATCTCTGGTTCGGCCGCCATTAATGGATGCAAAACCACAACTTTATTATTGTGAAACATGATTACCGAAGATTCATATATATTTGTAGTTTTCTGAAAAGTTATAGCGATTATTTCGGTTAGATCTTTTCTATTTGAGATACTGGGTAACGAAGATCACGTAAAAGACGTCAACTGAATATTTTGTATTCACATAAGATAGAGATCAAGAATTTTGGTGATATTATTAGGGGACTTTTATTAGTTACCTTTACTAAATACAAACACATTTTTTTTATTGGCTAATAGATATAAGTAATTTTTATTAATTCTAACGTTATTTTACTTAATTTTTTGAAATTAACTTTAACAACGTTGAGTTGATCGGTTAATTAGACATTATGATCTATGGGGTGTCATTGGAAGCAACCTCTCTATTTATACAGTGTAGAGGTATAATTATTTACATCTCACCCTCTTTATACCCTACTTTAGATGAGATACACTGACTACGATGATGTTGATGTGTTATACTTTTTTTTCTCGATTCACGTATTCATCACCGATAAGCCGTTAACTTGGTCATACGCACATTTACTGCAGTTTTACCGTTTCATATGTACCGTTTCATACACACATTTACTATAGTTTTACCGATTCACGTATTAATCACTAACAAGCTGTTAACTTGGTCATACACACATTTACTGTAGTTTTACCGTTTCAATCGACTAAACTAACCTTCTGATTATTTATTAATACTAAAATTAATTCATCTTAAATACTTTAATCGTCACTCTCTAGTGACATTCGATTATCAAAAAAGTTAACCGATTGTCAGATTGTGACAGGTGTAACATATGGATTAAAGACTTTTTACACACCACTTGTATTTTTTTTTTATTTGATGACGATGATAGCTTAATCTAAGAAATCAATCAACTCCACAAACCCACCTTATAATACGCCGCTTACCAACATTAAAATACGCCAAGACCCAACTATTTTAGTCCATCTTTCATGTATTGGCAATTCTAGTCCCTGTATTTCACTGTTTTATCACCCAATTTGAACCGATACACATTCTAAGCCTCCTAACCTTAAAATACGCAGACATACTCAATGTAATCGAGTTTTAACGCAAATAATTTCAAAAATTACATATTTAGATACATGTCTAACCAAGACGCGGTCAAGAAGTCGGGGTTATATTTGCTCGCCAGTGTTTTAGAGAAGTCAAACGCCCCCCTTAAACATGGTCGGGCGACTATTATTGACTTAAAAGAAGGGTCGGTCGATATTAATTTAGTAACGAGCCGAACGTGTTTACAATAGTGGTGTTGTCGAACATTGATTCTTTGACAATATTTTTTCAATACTACAATCCGGTTGGTGGTGACCACAACACATCAAATATACAAGAGGGATGATGCAAAAGAAGTCGCCTCTGCCCACTTAATTAGCAAATATTTATTGGCTAATATAATAGGTAGCTAACGATCTTAGTATAGTCGCCGAAGTACGTATTGAAGTGACATTTTTAACAGTTCAAAAGTTAAAAAGAACAAAAAAAAGGGAAAGGTGGGATAAAGGTGTTGGATCGAGAGAAAGTAATTCCCGGGTTTGAGCTAGTGGATCAGGGAATTGGGCCATCATTTGAGCTGGTGGGATCGATGATGGGCTAATACAAAATCCTATCAATTGGAGTGTGGCATTATCTACGACAGTAGATCGGATAAGTTTAATTGTGTTTCTAACTAGTTAGCTAGTTGTAGTTTAACTCTAATTGTAAATCCAATGTGTGTGGATCGTTGTATTTATAACCTTTAATCGAGCTTGTGATTAGGATTAAGTATTCATTGAGTTTTTTAGTTATATCTTTCATTGATTAATAATATTGGAGAGCTTGTTCCAGATTTTTGTTTATTCGTGTTTGTGATTTGTTGATTTGGGATTAGAAAGGAACATATTTAGAATTTTCTCTGATTTTAATATATATGTTATAAGTAGCCGATCAGAAGAAGTTACGTATGATAATTACAAAACTTAGAAGACTGTATATCAATAAAAGGATCTCTACATAGCAATTATTTTGTTGAAAAGTCTTAAAAATGAACAAGCCAAATGAAGAAACATAAAACTAATTTGAAGTAGTAATTCTATTTCCATGAATCAATTACAACCAAATGAGATTTAAACTCTGAAAATCTAGTGAAAGGATTTAATAAAAATGCTCAATACACATGCTTGTTTCTCTCGATTGCTCAGAATTCAGGGTGCTTTTCTGTTTCCTCTAACGGTCTTTATATAGGTAGTTAGAGGCGGGGTCCACCAGTAAGGAAAACATGTTTGATATCAAGGGCCCGGATGAGTGGGGATTTTTAGGACCTTTAGATCTTTGTCATGTGTCATTAGTTTGTTAGCACCTGCCTTTTTTTGGCATGTGGTTATTTACCGGATCTTCTATCAGGTTTTCATGGGTCGGTTTTACCCGCTTTACTTACTACTCTCTTTACCAAATAAATTCAAAACATTCTTGTTGAAGAATTGGTGGGGATCTGTAAAAAGTTTGGATGAGTCTGACTAAAGATATAGATGTAAAAGAGATTGCATTCAAAGTTAAGAAAGCTAGAGGAAATTAACCAACCATCTTGGGACTATTGCAATTTGCAAATCCATCCAAGAGATTGAACAATACCAAGAGATTGAACAAAGCCATGAAACGATTCAAAAGAAAAAGATCCTAATATTTTTTAAATATATGTGTAAGTGAATCGTGAATCGTGCGGTGCTAAAATTTGAAAAATTTTCATTTATAATCTTTTATACTTTATCTAATTATCTTATGTCTAAATGTCTAATTATAATTTATTATTATATATTTGTATTCTTGCACACATGTGTTTAAGACCCACAAATCATTATTGATAAGAATATTAATACGCTAATTGACATGGAGATGTGCCAAAAAGAAGATGTCTATGTGTTGCCAAATGCCCAAACCTATTCGACCCCATGTAATAATAATATATTTATGTTATCATATCCATATTTATATATATATTCACGAGTACATGCACATTTTTAATGATACATGATTGCTTTATATATGTAAACATAGGCTTTGACTCCGGCCTTTTATATTCTATTTATCACCATCATTAACACACACTCACTTTGGTAACATGGGTGTCAACGATGATGATCATCAAGAACTAGAAGCACTCGAAACACTTTCCCTCACAGATTTCCCTCTAACAAAAGATGACGATTCCGGTGATCAAGATCACGATAATCATCCGAATCCGCAATCATCGGCTACCGAAGATTTATTTGAATTCTGTAGTGGCGGATCAAGCGTTCTTCGTGAAGAACACATGATGTCTCATGCGGAAGATATGATCTCCGGTGGCAAACTTATACCGATCAACGATCAACCCAACCATGATCAACCACCAACAACACAAAACCAAAACCCTAAGAAGACCCACATTCATCGCGCGAGATGTGAATCGATGCGCGAGTTAAAGAGCACAACTAATTATAACAACGGAACAACAACAACAAGTCAAATCCTTAGAAACAGCAACTCATTGGATTACAAGAAGCTTAACCGGAACTCGAAGTTGAATTATGAACAAACGTTGGATATGAATCGCAATAGTTTGAATACTAAATCTTTTTCGTCGAGGTGGTCTGATCTTATGATCGGTCCATTGAAGGTGCCACCGGAGATGGATTTGAGGGATATGAGAAACCGGCAGATTGTTCAGAATACTTCAAAATCATTGTTTCCTACGGTTGAAGCAAGTGATCGATTTCGGGTTGTTGATCACCGGAAAACTTCATGGGGGGTACTTGGGTTCCTTAGTTGCAAAAGGTCCGGTAGCGTTGCCGTGACGACGCCGTTAAGTTAATGAAAGATTTAGTTTAAAGAATTGCAATTTGGTGCCCTTTCTTTTTCACAACAATACCATATGGGGTACAAAGTGAATAATTGTATTGTGATTTGAATGTTCTATTGTTTGGTAGTGTTGGTTTCAATACAATTATTCCATGTATATGTAAAGATATTAATTAACCCGGATGCACTTTGTTTATATTATAGTGTTTTAAAAGCCATTATTAATTTTTGTAATTGGCTATGCAGTATTTATATATATGTAATCTGCAGAATTTTGCTGTTTTCTAGAGAGACTATATATAATCATTCATATAGTTAATTTATTTTCAAGATATATTTTGGTGGTTAAGACGATGCATCTCCTCTATTTAAAACACGAATTGAAGGGTTTAAATTATGTCAACGACATATGCATGTAAATTTAGAAGTAGGATTACATGGTAGTATGCTTGCGGTTCTAAAAATTAGATTGAAGTAGAGGGTTGTTTCTAGCAAGTAACGGAATGTTAGAAATTCAATACAGAAAGAAATTGATAAGCAACATGGTACTAAAAGTTTGATTTAATCTAATGGGTTGTTCTCACAAGTGTGTGATCCGACCAAATGTAAATAATATAATTTGGGAAAGAGAATTTTTGATCAATGGCTGAAAAGAACATTGAAGCTATACCAGTAAAGGAAGCAAACTTTAATCCCCGATTCTGAATTCAACAAATTATATAATTTGGGATAAAAAGATCATAACAATTTTTTATGTTCGATCATATTGAACTATCGTCTACCTCTTTTAAGCAATGCACAAGGAAATTGTTCTTCGAGTTGCTCATAAGAAAGCAAAAATATATGGGAAGATTTAAAGGATAGATTTGTGAGACCTAACAGGGTTAAAGAGGCTTGAATACAAACACTTAAATAAGAGTACGTTTGAAGCCTTGAAATTGAAAGATTCACACACTATGGATGACTTCACTAGGAAAACTTAGTCAACTCGTGTGACAAGACAACAAACATGGATCCAAATGGTAACAAAAAATTAGTCTGGAAAACTTCAGATTATGTACCATATAAATACAATCGAACAATTTTCCAGTCTAATCGTATGACGTTTCAAGAAGTCGTTGAAAAGTTAAAAACATATGAAGAACGCATGAAGGAGCAAACTGAGCAGGAAGACAAGCAAAATAATTTTTTGTTCGACAAAAGAGACATGAAATCTTATCAAAGTCTAAAGAACATAGGTGTGAGCCATGTGAAATACTATAAGTGCACTGAGCTCAAATATTTGTATTTTACAAGTGAATGTCAATGGAAGGAGAAAGATCCAAACGCTCATCTCATCTGGAGTCAAATAAGATAATTAACTACTAAGACAAAGCAAAACATGTTAACAAGAACAGGGTGATCATTGGTTAATCATGATCCCATTAGTTTTGTTAGTTAAAGCTTAGATAAGAAAACGTTTTGGTGCATTTAGTGCCTATAATTTGTTATTAGTGTTTGATTAAGATGTATCGGGTTAAAATTTATTGATGTCTTGCGGTCATTAGTAAAACGTCGCATTGGTTCACTAGTGCTACTCTGACTGGTATAAATACCCGTCACCGTCTGTACACCACAACAATACAAATTATAATTGATTAAAGTTACTTTTGTTCGATTGTTTGCTTGTTTATCTTGATTCATTATCCTTGTATTCATCGATCCGATCTAAGGGTCTTCCAACCTATAAATCCTATCTTTTAGTTCTATGCATAAAGTTTATAATGATATGTTATAATAATAATTAATATATGTTTTCTAAATTTGTTAATTACTATTGTTTTGGATCTTATTCTATATATAGCTATTAAAATAAAGCCGTTTTAGACGGCTCTCGTGTCCTTTTTTTCTTTTAGGGGTGGTTGGATTTGATATTGACGACTAGCTAGCATGGCCTTTTATTGTATCATTTAAAATTAGTTTGTCCTAAAAACTTGGGTCCTATGAGTTGAAGGACCAAAATGAGAAATAACATGAATGTGAAAAGGAGACAATATAACAAAGATAAAGAAGGTTGTAAATATTAAATGTTTAGTGGGGAACCACCAAGGACAATCTTTGTCTCTTCATTTTAAATGCGATAAAGACGATTTTGTCATCGTCAATTTTCGTAATTTATTTTAACATCACTTTTTATACTTGTGGAAAGTTAATATGAGACTGTTACGCATCTAACTTATGAATATAAAAATTAAGTTGAATTTTCTTTCTTATGTTTTTTTTCTATCAATTCATATATTTCACTACTTTTACTCCATCATTGATACAAAGGTGGATTTCTAGTTTTTTTGTCTTCACATTCTTGTTCAAAATTTAAATTTGGATTATAAGGTTTTTTATATGTTTTTTACCTGAAAGATATGCAAAATGATGTAGAAGAACTAAAGAAAGATGATACAAACCATTTTTTGATTTCAATAAATCAAAATGACGTATTTTGAAAGGTTTCGCATGTAAGTTAAATGTGTAATAGCCTCATATTCACTTTCCTCTTTATGGGGTTAATACCTCTTCCTCGGTTATCAATCCTTAAAATTAATCACCTTACTTCCAATCACTTTGTTTTTTAGACCCAATGGTCTTATAGTAATGATTATTTTGAGAAAATTTTATATGCCATCTTATTGCATTAAAAAAACCGAAGTATTTGAAAAATTAAAAGATATCATTTAGATTTTAAATTTGTCACTACCTCAGGTTGGTCGGGTACTTTATGAATTATGATTGACGTAAAATAGAAGCCTTCGGAATAATGCACAAATTCTTCTAATGAATTATAAAAAGTATTAGGTAGAGGTTTGGTCCTATTTGTCCATGGTTATGGGTTCACTTATTTAATATGATTTTTAATGTGTTATGTGTCATTTAAAAACCGATAAATTGTTGTTATATCAAGTTTATTAGTAATATTCTATTAGGAAGAGGTTTGGTTCAAACTGTCCGGTGTTGTTAATTGGGAATATTATGATTCACAATGAATAATATATGTTATCTATACCTTTTGGAAATTATATATTCACATAAACTTGAAAAAAATATTACGCTAATTATGCAACAATTATATAATAAAATGTGCAGTGTTTGTTACTCACATAAGATATACACTTCATAAAGTTATCCAATAAAATGTTGTCAAGTGATCATAAAGAGGTATAATACCGAATCAAAAATACGGGTGAAGAATCCACCTTTTAAAGAGGACCCAAACTCGAAGGTGGGAGCAAGTAGGTTGTTTGTGATACGTAAGAAGGAACTCAATGGGCCATATAGCAAAGAGCCCAAAATATGTTAGATATTATTATCAAAACGGTTAAGATCAGATAGTGACATCATGAGAGGATATATGCATCAGATTACATGAGATTCATTCATTCACAATCAATTACTTTCATAGTCACAATTTACTTGTCATTCAAATTATTAAGCTTTACGATCATCTTCTATGTTTTGTAAGCCGGAGTCAAATATGATTTATGGTCTTGCAAGCAGGGGCGGACCTACTGTATTCTCATAGGGGTCGACCGACACCCATGAAAAAAAAAAAGTTTACTTGGTACATATATAACCTAATCTCGACCGACTCCCAAGAAATTTAACATCGACCACCATGAAATCTACACACAAGTGAGAAGAGATCATAAAACAAAATCGAGCCTTCTCAAACTTCGGCCGGCAAACTGGGTTTAACTTCTGAAAATTTAAGGGAAGAAGAAGAAACCAGAACTCCATAAAGACGAAAGCTAGAAAAACCTTAAAAGTTAACTAATAAATAGGAAAGAGACTGTGATAATGGCCGAAGAAAACGATGGAGTGGAGTGCGATGGTGATAGTCGTCAAATTGAGGGACTAGTGAGGTGACGATGCCGAATCACTGCCTCTCTTTGTTTTTCCTTGTTTCCTGTTGGACTCACACCCTCTCTTTGTTTTTATGAAACGTGGGTGTGTATGCTGGAATCATCCTCATTTGTCTGAGAATATGACCAAATTCTCTTATGTGAAGTTAAGAGAAGGAAAAAAGGGGGCGAAGTGATGGCGGTCCAAATATTTATATGGGTACATATGTAGATGGATAGTTTGATTTTTATTCAAAGATAAGGGTATTATAGTCAATCTAAAATATTTGATGGAAAACTTAACTGAAATCCACTCTGTGAACCAAGCGTCTTACATTTGTGCAAACTGTTGGATTAAACACATAATTTCTCAATCTTAAAAACCAAAACTGATATTTATACAAATTAAAGAAATATCCATGTAATTAATTTTAAAATATATTATACAACTACACGTTGCCTATCATTGTTGAGTGAACCCCATCTGTTAGAAGCCATCGTGCCCCCATGTAATAATCAACCAATATCCAACACAATCTCCCATGATCTCACCATTAATATAAAAAACACTAACACAATAATTTCAATACTTAACACATTCTCACTATAAAACGACCCTCCTCTAGCACCAATAGTAAAAAACAAACCCACTAAAGTTTGAGATTCAAAGATATAAAGAATCAACAACCATGACCACATTCTCCGCAATCATTCTTCTATTTTTAGTGGCGGTTTCAGTTGTTTCCGCCTCTGTTGATGGTGCTTACGGAGTATATCGGGCGACCAAACCAAAGATCCCTAACACGACGAAAGATAAGGAAACTTCTAAACCGGTTGTAATTCAAGGCCTTATATATTGTAAATCCGGCTCTAAGCTCATCCCACTTAAAGGTATATATGAAAATATTTTTACTAATAATAGGGTAATTTTGTACTAATGTAATCAATTTTCAGTCCAATTAAGTCACTCATATTGTTTTTGTTCCCGCTATAGTTATGTCAGTCATTTTTTCAAATGATGTCACTTTACTTTAAATAAGTGATCAATCCTATACTAATTACCTACAACATTATGTTATCATATCATTTGTATATATATATTTTTAAATCATAGTGGTTGATTATGAGAATCATACAATAAAAATAAAATAATTTATATTGTTGTAGATAAAATGTATACGGTTAAAACACTTCTTAAAGTGGAGTGACATAATTGGAAAAAAGTTAAGTATAAGTGACTTAATTGTAACAAAAATAAGTATGGATAACCTAATATAACAAAAAAGTAAGAGTGACATAATTGAAACAAAGTTAAAAATTGGTTAAATGACATTTTCAACACAAGAATAGTTATATGACTTGTAACGTTTATTATTATTTTTTAAGATCAAAAGATCACTCTTGTTGCAAAATTAACATATTATTATTATTGCATATAGGAGCCACGGCTAGAGTAACTTGTTTGGCAAAAAACCAACTTGGTCTTGAATTTCCAACATTTTCTGTCTCAAGTTGCCCGACTGATGACAAGGGATACTTTATAGCAAAACTATCAACTTCTTCCACAAAGTTTTTCAAGAAAGTTGAATGGGAGCTTAAAGAGTGCAAGGCTTACCTAGAGAAATCACCATTGAAGGAATGCAATGTTCCACTAGATATTAATGGAGGCATTGCAGGTGTTCATATTATTTCTTCTTCGTCTCATCGATTCCTAAAAAACGCAAACTTGTATTCCATCAAACCCTTTTTCTACACAAGCGATGAACATAAAACAATCTCTGACAACAAAGGATATTAAGGAAGCAGAAGATTGAAGTTCATCTTTGGAAAATCAGTGTGTTACATTGTTTAAATTATTATTTTTTTGTTTCCTTTAAGTTTTAAGTGTGTCGTTCTTTTTCCTTAGAATTAGAATTAGGGGGCTGCAAACATCCCCTAAAAAACTTATTATATGTTTCTATTTCCCCTTAAAAACTTGTAAGATTGCATATTTTTTAAAATATAAGTTTTTTTATGCATAATTCACAATGATATCCTGAAGAATGATTTTGAGAAATATACAATTTACAAGTTTAGAGGGAAGATATGAAAATGTCACGAAAAATTATATGCTATGAGTTTAAACAAAAATCGGTAAAGAAGAATCTGTTTGGTATGACGTAACGGAATGAAAGAGGTAACGGAATTGACAAGAGAAAGAAATGAATCATGAAGATTCTATTATCATATTTTGTTACCAGTGGTGATGAAATGAATCGTTACCTTATATTGTTTGGTATGTAGAAAAGAATGAAGGAATCGAATACATTTCATGGGTCGAATCATGATTATGGTATTGTTCGGGTCATCGGTTTGGTCATAGTTTGGGTTGAGTTCGGGTCATGGTTTGGGTCGTGGTCATGTCATGGGTCAAGTTATGTGTTAAGCTCATGCGTTCGTTTCATGGGTTGGGTCATGGATTCATGTCTCAGTTCATGGTTTGGATAATGGGTCGGGTCGATTCATGGTTTGCTTCATGAGTTGGGTTATGGTTCGAGTCATTGTTTGGTTCATGAGTCGGGTTATGGGTCGAGTCATGGGTTGGGTCATAGTTTGGTTCATGGGTTAGGTTTTAATTCGAGTCATGGTACTAGCCATGGGTCGGGTTATGCTCTGGATCATGGGTCAGGTCATTCCTTCAAAGAAAGAAATTGAAAAAGCACTCATCCCTAAGGAATGAAAATCATTAAGGTAGCGTTTGTTATTTATGAATAGAGACTGAAATGGAATAAGCCATTATATTGGATCACATTGTTTATCTAATAATACATTTCATTCCTTTGTGTGACCAAACATGTATTTTTTTATTCAACGTGATGAGTCTGATGACTCATTTTATTCTAAACTTTATTGATGTATACCTAACGTTGCTTACTGAAATAATATAAGTCCGTAAATGCAAGGAACACATGATAATTATGGAGTGTAAGGTGAAGATCATCTACTAATTTTTGGCGTTTACTTGGGCTGCATGCAGATAAAGAACCATTTATGCATCTGGAAGCGTGGCTAATAAATCCAACAATTGGTATCTCAAGAAATACTTTTATTCATTTATTTCATCCTGGTGATTTTGGGTGTTGAAGGTTTCTTTCTTGTTTTCTGCTAGTTTTATATAAATACATATTTATTGTTGCTGTTAAAAAACATTTTGATGTTGCTATTGCACAAAAATATTCTAACAAAATGTAACTCTAACACATAAACGTGTAAAGATAGTATTTTCCCAACAAATTCATTCGGTTTCGGTGTACAAAAGCGGAAGGAGTTGTTATGTAAAAGTTGTCATACTTGCCTAAAACTTCAATGTTTGTGGATTTTATAACGAATACAGAAACCAGAAGACCTGTATTTATAATGAAAATAATCAAAATATAGAATTCTAGAACATGCGTTAATAAGTCACACAAGCTCTTTTATTTCGTAAAGGAGCAAAGCGTTATCACAACTTTAATGATTTGAGCCAATTTTACTCTACTCGAAAATTTACACACTTATTTTGTTTGTAAAAAATATATTCATTAACAAAACTCATTTGAGTTGTTCACAGATATTACCACAAAATTTGACCACAGGTTAAAAACCAAGTATAACAATAACTAAAACCAAACCAACAACATCATTTGTAAATTTCAGTTTATACATATATTCATATGATGTAACAAACAAACATTAGAAGCAACTATTGCAAATCAAACATATGAGAACAAAGAAAGACAAACTTTGTCAATTGTCATTACAAACCAATGATTCCAACTTACAAACTACAATAGAAGATAAACAATACCAAAAACACTTCAAATAACAAAACAGAAAAACACAAACACCACTCATAATCAATTACATGTATAAATTCCACTTTCATACCTGTGTGAAACCTCATAAAAGTCTGTTTTGCCCTCAGAAACAGGTTGCAAAGAAATACCAGATAAAGATTTCGTTCCCTGATAAGAAAACTTTACATAACCAACAACTTCAATTTCATCATCTTCTTCATTCGTATCAACTGGCATTCTTGCTCTTAATCTAACAGGATTACCTTTTAATGGAATTTCATCAACATGCCATTGTAATTCTCTTTCAGACCTGTTTAATACAGCTTTTGGTGACACTTTTAACAATCGCGGGTCAACCGGAAGTTTAAGAGTAAATGTGACATCGGTCAAAGGAGCCGGTAAATCAGGGTTCGACACGTATTGGATCATTACCGATAATAAAGTGCCACTGTGGCGTTGGACTATTCTAACCCTTAATGGAAGAGGAGTTGCACGTGGTAATAAACTGTATTTCATTATCGGTATCGGTTTATCTGATGGTCCGGTTTTTACGTGAAACATTTGGTTTCCGAGACTGCTTAAGCTGGAATTATGCATAACGAATCTTTTAATCCCGTTTGTGTTTTCGATCTTGAACGAAAACTCGGTTTCGGTGTCGTTAGCGGGTTTCGGGGGTAAAGTTTTTAAGTAGATAACGCCCATTAACCCGACACGAGCGAGTAAAGATTCTCTGAATTCAGCATTGATTACTTCAGAAATGTACATCTCGGGTCCTTTCATTTCGGGTTGTTTTGTAACAAGATCTTCAAGAGGCGTATCGGGTCCGGTTGCAGATTTGACAGCTGGCGTATCACGGGTTTCCAACAACTCAAGCCCACCAAGACCTTCAGGTTTTGCGACTTTCTTTGAGTCAACAAACTCAGATGCGTCTAAACCGCCACCCCACGCTTGATTCAAACCTTCAAAATCTTCTGGTAAAGTTGAACCGTCTTTACTAAACTCAATACCACCATAATCACCTTCAAACCCTTCAACACCGATATGAGTCGACTCAGTGGCTGCAGACGGTGGTAATGTAGTCACCTCAAGACCCGACAGAACAATCGCCAAATCAGAAGCTTGATCTTTATCTTTCTTGAAACCACCGACAAGATCAACGGGTTTGTTGAGATTATCACTAGCAGCAAACGGGTCTTTTTCTGCTTGATCATCTTCTTGCTTTGACTCATCTAGTTGGTCAACAGGTGGGCCCGTTTCTGTTGGAGCAAGAACAGCTGCCACCTCATCACCTGCCTCTAACGCCTCGGGAGGAAGCTCAAAACTTGCATTTGAAAACGCAGCTTCACCGGATTCATGTTCTGCAGATTGAATATCAACATTTCCCCAATTATCAGCACCTCTAATCTTACTTTCAGTACTTGATGCAGAATGAACCATTTTGGCGATACTATCTCCATGCAAAGACGCAAGCATTGCAGCGAGTCTGATGCTACTAACACCCCTCAAAACAATATCTAACGCCATATATATCTCCGCGTATTTCCTACCAAGTTTTTCAGGTGTAACATCAACACCACGACACGCGGTAACAACAACACTCACAGCTTGATTAACAATACTGATACATTCAAACACATTGTTCACACAATCATCATCAACAGTAGTGATTCCCAACACATAGATTGAATTCACCAGCCTGTAAACAACGCGATACCTACTCTCAACGCCTACAATAACTTGCCCACTTGAAGCAGCCAGCGGGTCATCTCCAAGAGAGGTGTCACCGTCTTCAGCGTTCTGGTTTTTTCCGGTGGCAAAAGCAAGACGAGTCTGCCGGAAAGCTGAAAGAGCCACCAGTGCGCGTGCAGGAGGAAACCACTCGCGAGTTTGAAGTAGGATATCGGATCCATTCGTTGGTTGGAGAGATAAAGCTAAACAGGACATGATTGTATAACCCTAACCGTAAATTCGTTTCGGATCTAGGGTTTCGATTGACGAATGAATCCAGCTGTTCAACACAGAATTTGATCGGATCTGTTAATATGCTTAATCTTCGAAACTCATCATGTGATTCCAAATCAGGTGAATCGTGGTGTGATGTTCAAAGTTCAGATCTCGAACTAGTGTGGAATTTGAGGGAGAAATGAATCCGGAATTGAATTTTGGCAATGAATTTGGGGAAACTAAGATGCGTATGATAATTTGGATTAAAAACAACTTACTGTTATAGCATCTGGAGTGTGTATGTATCCTCGAAGATCAATGGAGGTTTTGAACTTGATTGTTGCTGAATCTTGAGGGGAAAAGATCATAGACGCGAAAGTAAGAACTGAAATTAGCCGGAACGACTAAAAGGAAATATTTTGGCAGTTTTTTTTTGAACGGGTTCGGGTTGAAACCAATTTGGTTTGGGTTAACAAAATTTTAAAATCGGTTTTATTTATCAAACATTGTTGAAACTTGAAACTGGTTTGAGGGTTGGGTTTGACTATTTTCAAACCGTAAGGTTACACTTCTAAATTGATATCAACCAGGTGTTGGGTTTGCGTTGCGCCCGGTTTGAGTATTTTTTGGTTTCAACAATTTTAAAAATTATGTGAAAGACCAGTTAACATAATGGTTGATGCAGTTTAGAGTGATCTATTGGTAGAGACAAAGGGAACTACATTATATACGATTACATAGAACAACATTATAGGCCATTACATGTGAATAACCTGCTAGGTATGGATTAGTTACAAAAGTATGGATTTAGAGTTTAGACAATGTAGTTATTTTAATTGGCCTATATACAAAAGAACCAATAGTCAGTTTTCCACGGTTTCAAAATGGAGTAAGCACGTAACACGTTTTGATCCGTGTTTGGCGTTTGAACGTCCTTGTGTAAAGCCCGGGTTTTTGCGTCACATGTCATGTGTGGAGTACTTACAAAAGTTACTACGGTAGTTGGCCTATGTACAAAAGGACCAATACATTGTTTTTTGCGTTGTCAAAATAAAGTAAGTAGGTGACGCCTTTTGCATCTTTGTTAGGCTTTTGGCTTTTTGATGGTTGACTTGTTCGTGCCTGCATAAAATTTGTTTGTTTACGAGTTTTTTTAGGATATTTCTTTTAATGGGAAATCTGTATGTGTTTATGGCGTACCTGTGTCCTTGAATAGTTGTCTTTTAGTTTCATAGGTCGTTGATGAGGTTGCGTATGGTTTGTCTTTGGTTGCTGCAGCTTGAAGCGCATCTGATGGCGGGGTTTTCTGTTGCTCTTTGATGGGTTCTAAGATGGTTGCGTGGTTTACTTTAAAGTTGTAGGAGTCTGATGTGTACTGTAGCCAGAGGGTTGCATCTATGCCCTGCAGTGCGTTCAGCTGTTCGGGCATTTTTTCTTCGGGTTTGAAACCCTGGTTGATGACCAAGTCTCTGCATTGTATCTGAAGTAGTGAGGTGACTGCTTTGTCGAATAGTGTTTCTGTTGTTGCACCTGATTCGTCGCTAACCAGCACTTCTATATAGAACCTGAGGTAATGTGAATTTTATTTAGAGTTGTGCTTTAGAATGAAATATTTTGAGAAAATGACGTATCAGCTTACATGAATTTTGGTTCTTCTATGTTGTGCTGCCCGTTGGACCATTTTGTATCGCACGGGTATATTGATCGCCTGCATTCTGGGCATAATTGGCTGCACCACTTTCGGTCTTGGAAAACTTTGTCGATGGTGATGTCACAGACGAATGTTTTGTTCTGTGTAAAATGTTATAAATAACAAAAACATGAGAATACAAATTAATATATTTGGGAGCAATGTGTAGGTATGTAGGTATTACATATATCTTTTTAGTCCGGTCTATATGAAAATGCATAAAAACCGAATAAAAAATAAGAAAACGATACCTTTCATAGGTTTAAGTCAGGACTACCATTTAAGTTGTTTTAATTTTATTAGTTGTGAATAACAAAAGCGAAATACATTGTACACTTAAAATTCCATGTACTGTCATTTTGGGTTGTTTAAGGTGAACAAATTTTCAGGAGAATTTCAATTACTTTAGTAATTAAAACTTACTGGAGAATCTCAAAAACGTAAGTAAATACTTACTATAGCTATGAAAATTTTTGAAATCCATTAATTTGACTATGATAAACTAATTAAATAATAACATTACTTCACAATTTTTTATCTTTCACTGTTAGTAAATTTGACTATCTATGGTAGGAAATAACAATTTATTTGTAACAGATTCTTTAAAAGTATATATAAAAATTTGGAGAATCAAAACCCACAGATGAATTGGAAGCTAAGAAAGTACCTGTCCTTGGTTCAGTTTGTGTTGGAGGAGGTCAAAGATCTTGCTTTTTGTTTGGTCAATTTGTAGTCTTGTAGATGATCTTGGTTTTGCTGGAGGGAGCTGGTTATCTTGTGCCTCGAACCTGTTTTGTAGAACATGTGAGAATTTTTTGAATTTTTTTTTGTGGAAATAGTGAATTATTTTGGTAGACATTTTTACCTATTTCTGAGAGCAGTTATTTCAGGCGTGTCTGCGTTGATGTACATATAGGTAGCTCTTGTAGACGGTAGCTGTATCCGACCTGCATGTATTTTTTTAGAACTTAGGATGGGAATTACATTTTTTTGTAATAATATGGTAGTTTGTAGAATTTGGTACCTTGAAATGGGTCGTTGACCCTTGTTGAGGTGATGGTGATAAACCTTGGAGAGTCTGATTCAGCATATGCTACCCAGTCAAATCGTTGCATGATTTCGTCCCATATAGTAACATCCACGTGTTCGCCGCTGTTTATGGGATATACATGTTGTATTTTTTATGCATTTATCATTGTGAGGAGCGTAAGACGTATTTTAAGCTTTTTAACACGAATAGGATGTATTTAATATAGTGTTGCAATTTGGTACTTTTAAAAAGCTTGGAAACTTTCATCACCATTGATACAGCGTAAGACATAAAAGTTGTAAAGTATTTTTAGCTTAAAAACCTGGAAACTTTGATCACCATTGATTAGGGAAATTTTTTCAGCTATTTTTAACACATTAAGTAAAGCATTAAAAAGGCAAGATAATTACAGATCGTGGCTGTAGTTTACAAAACTAACTACTAAGATTATATTGGCATGCGCAAATGATTGGACAGTTTGACGATAGTGAAATATTACCTGACATCTGTGAGTTCGAGACGTAATACCGGGATTCCGGTGGTTGTCCTTTCTGGTTTTGCGTCATCTAGCCTTGCAGATTTTAAAGCGCTAATCTCAGATTTTAAATGTAATATTTAGCTATATCTTATGCAGTATTTGAATTTGAATTGAAGATGATAAATTTTGTCCTTAAATGACTTATTTTGAATAAAACCTAATTTATCCGCAAACCTTGTTACCACAACCCCAAAACAGTAGTAAACCGTTACAAACCATGTTAACACAACACCAAAACAATAATAAACCATTACCAGCGTACCTACAGAAAGCAGCCAGATACCTTGTCCCAGTTCAAGAGGGGAGAACTCCTACCTTTTACGACCCCGTATCTAGCCACAATAATCTACTACCATAATAAGTAGTGAAAAACCGAATACCTTCAAACGCCATATATGTTGAATATGTAAAACTTTTTAAAAACATAAGTTAAAACAAAATACATAGCATAACACATTTATAGCCATCAATATCATGTCATGTTGTAAAATCATGATTAGCCTAAACAACTAAGTTCTGCACTACTAATTACAATAACATGTTAAGTCACAGGGATGCCAAAGGATAAAGCACATGAGTTTACCGAAGCCTAATAAACACATAACATACACACAATATGAAAATAAAACTGATCATATACACAATATGAAATAAAACTAACATAGTTGCGAGCAAAGTTTTTGTCGATTGGGTTAGATTAATTTCTTAGTGCTGTTAGTAAAAACCTGACTATCTATTGCAGGCATTAACAATTTGTTTCCAATACAAACTGTCAATAAAAATTTTATGTTAAAATTTAGAGCTGATGAAATGTCTATTGTATACTAACAATTGTGTTGTCTATCTGTCATTTTTAGCTATAACATAAACATCATCAAGAAAATTCCACTCCATGATTGGCAGCCATCATAAATTAGTTTGGCAAATTCAGTTTTTAATATTTCTTAGGTGCTTATCCATGTATGTGCCTCGATCTTTTCTTTTTAATTAGCTATCTTCCAAAATTGTTGGTTAGCAAACACATTTGATAAAGTTGTTTCCATAATCTAACCGTTTATTGTTAAAATTACATCCATGTATTTAATTAAAAATATCAAACAAACTGAAACCGATTGATCAATCTTAATCAAGGTAATTAAGCAAAGAGTTAACTAACAACTAACATGAAATAACAGCCCATAATGATCACACGTTAGTCTAACCCCAAACAAATTCAACCTTGATTATAATCTACAGAGTATAAGAAACTCAATCTAAAAATTCCCCAAGAAAATGAAACCAAATCACAAAATACAACCCCATAAAGATTATACAACTGCCTAAAAACATGAGCATTGGCATAACTGTTTAGAATCAGCAAAAATAAATGACATAAATCTTAAACAAAGAAACAACAAAGTAAGAAACAAAAGTTGCTAAATAAATTAGTGATTGATTTCCAAAAAAACATGTTGTCAAAATTCTAATCAAAGTCATAGCTCCTACCTTAAATAGACATAACAAAGTATGACAATAAAGACCATATATACACATACGAACTTTAGTCATGTTTTCTTACACTATAAATTTCATAACAATCAAATCGATTGCTAATAATACGTAACAACAACCTTTATTTATTACAACAAAGCACATTATCAATGACAATCTTCTAAAAATACCCAAAACTATGAAAACAAATGAAGGTGATTAGGCAAAGAGTTAACTAAAAACTAACACGAAATAGCGGCCCATAAAGATTACACATTGATAAATTGAAGGGCGTACGGTCATGTGTTACAGAAACCAAAAACAAAATCAAAACGGAACTAAGAAAAAGGTAGACGACGACGGCTGCAACAGCAAAATCGACAAAAATGTTACCTGAATCGTGACTATGCAGCAGCACCGACACCTAAATCGTGAATCAACCGACAGGAAGAAAGCAAACATCCATAGCTGTGGTGTGGCCGATGGAAAAGAGATGCAGGAGAGAAAAAGAAAACCCTAGGTAAATCGCGAATCAACCGACAGGAAGAAAGGAAAGATCCATTGCTGTGGTGTGATCGATAGAAAAGAGATGATGAAGACTAAAAGCGTTTGAAATAAAATATCAAATTCCCTGGTGGCCAAAATTAAAAGCAAAAACTTGTTTTCTCAATTGTTTATAAGAGTAATTGCATATGGATTGGAACCTGAAATAAAAAAAGTTGTAGTGAAGGAGGGTAGGAAGCTAGTTGGTGAAGTGGTGGTCAGATCTGGGTGGTTGAAGCAAGCAACAGTCAACAGAGCATCGTGATGTGAGGGACCGAGGGGAGGGTTGTGTGAATTGGGTTGTTCCTATTTTGTATAAACCCTAAAATTGGTTAGATTTAAATAAAAACTAAAAAAAAAGAGCGGAATCACATTTATCTACAAACAATCCCTACCACTGTGCCAGGGAATTTGATCTATTTGGATTCGCTCCTAATAATATATATGGGCTCATTCCAATTTAATATATATGATCCCTATTAAAATTTTGAAACACGATGGACAGGGCCGACTCAAGCTTTTCAGAGGCCTCAAGCAAACTTCAAAATTGAGGCCCTAAATCTTTTAAATCATTTGACCTTTCTGAATGACATGAATCTTAACTTTTGATTTCAGATTAGCTTAGTCTTTATTAAATAAAAATATACAAGGACCAACAATAGCTAACAACAACTAGTTTTATACCGATCATTAAATATAATGTATGACACATAATTGGCATGTGTGATAAGTTAGACTTACATAAACACAGTGTTCAATTGAAGATGGGGAGGATATGCGTGATAAGTTAGACTTTCAAATTGCAATCTGTCACTATGAAGTGTTGTGTTAATATAATACAATTATAAAGCAAAGGTTGCAATTTACAAATAAATTCATTGAATATTTTATAATCCATTGTCATTCATTGTCTAACCTTTTAAGGCCTAACCGTTTACCATTACAAAGTGAGGTAACCACTCAAGACACTTTGTAGTAATCTACCATGACCATTTAATAAATAGAGATCAAGCTTAAAGTTGGTGGTAAAATAGCATAACAATGTAGTAAGTCCCAAATAAGCAAAGCATCATCCAAAAATCATATTGGCATCCAACACAACCCATCTCTTATAACTTAGTGTACTCGCTCTCCTTTTCATATCAGCAAGCTCAGGAACATCATATATATATATTTTTAGTATATGCATAAGAGGTTCCTATTTGATATATTTATGAAGTAACACATTTCAGCATGAGGTCATTTAAGTCAAAAACCTTTTGACCAAAACAAATTTTTTACTTTCTCCAAACCAACCCGTATGACCCATTACCAAAACCACTCATTTTTCCAGGATTAGCAGAACTTAAAGATAAAAATAATAACATGAGTTTTGTGTCCGGTTGACCTTTTGAAAGAGATCAAAAGTTCTTTGTGCAAGCAATTCAGGTGTAAAAAAAATATACAACAAAAAAAACCCATATAGGTCCAAAAGAGTACCTAACTAACTAATTCCAGATCAATAAAGAATCAGTCCCAAATCAAAAACTGTAAAGAACTACAAATAAAAAAGCTAACCTATAATTAAGTCATTAGAATCAAATTGTTGAAATTTGAAGTATGTAATCGATGTGTAGCAACAAAAGTAGATTCAAAGATTGAAATTTAAAGCATTCGGAATCAGTTGAGCAACAACAGAAGCTTTGACCCATTATCAAGCAATCCAGATTCGAACAAACGAACAATGTGTAATCAAGCAATCTAGAGTGTAATCTCTAATCGATCTTCGGGGGAATTAAAGCGTAATCGACCATCTCCTAACACGATGGTTCCATTTCTCAAGTCATTCAAAAGAAAAACCTAGGGTCCAGATATGATAAGCCTCCGTTGTTTTCGATTTTACATAATCACGCGCCCCCTACTCGTTTTATTTCCCATGCACGAGTCAAGGAGTAAATATAAGCCCAATCCACTTGAACCAAGCACAAATGATTCAAACTTATCATACTTTTTTCTTAAATAGGAGGCCCTAATATTTTGGAGGCCTATTGCCCTAGAGTGGGCAACTTGGCCCATTAGGCCGACCCTGACGGTGGGTTCCTAAGAACCAGCTCGTTTGACTCTGGATCTGCCCCCTGGTCAAACATGCTGATGCATACAGACATACATATATGCAGACATACTGATGCATACATACATATACATACACATATGTCAGCATACACACTAGGGGCAAACTGGGCAGCATTGTTCATTTTTGCATACATACAGAACATACTGATGCATACATACATATATAGACACATTCACATATATTAGCATACAAGCACATATAAACACACATACATATTTGATGTGTGTAATCATGGTGTGCAAATCAATCAAGTAATAAAATTTATAAAAACAATCAAACAAACACACAACTCCGGCAAGTGTACTGGTCGAATTATAGTGTGAAGTGAAAGACCAAGTGTCGTCCAAGGACTCAATGGACAGAACCAAAGACACACTCGGAATTATGAAAGGTCATCCTATCTAATTAACTACTTCGGGTATTTTGGTCTTTTAACAATTAATTAATCAAAAAGTCAAAACAAGCAAACAACAAGCAACAAAAAATCAAGATAATAAAAGGTAGCTACCTAAGCTAGTATCATGCAATCAATAAAGTGACACGTATCATGGATTCAAGAATTGGTGATTTGGTTTCTTTTAATTAGTCAACTAATGGCGTATGTAAGTTATATGGAACTATCCTCTCGGCCTGGACCACTACAACGAAGACTCCAATTAGATTGACTTTATTAGCCCCCTAAATCTATGGGTTTGGTTTCCTCTCGGCCTAACCTACCCGGTAATATAAGTATCTTGTACCTGATTTTCCTCTCGGCCTAAATCGTGCACTAAAGACATCAAAACAATGACTAACCACATTTTAATCGCTAAAGTCAAGTCTAACTAACTTAGTTCATTCTCTCGGTCCACCCAAATTAACCAAACCAATAGTAGACAACTAAGTAGTATCACCTCTCAGTCTCAAGCACTCAAAACGCAACTTAAACTAGCAACTTAACCAAGACATCAATGTAATTCATAGACAAACCACACCTAGACTTGATTTTATTACCAATTACTATTACCTAACTGCTATGTGATCAATTAAGGTCTAACTTTTAACTTAATTACTAACAATATTGATTATCATTGTCCAAATACCATAATTCAAGAAGAAATCACACAATCAACATCACCTAGGCAACTACTAATGAAATTAGCCAACAATAATCATCGAAAACATCATAATATCATAAATATAAACTGTATTAATCATTCAAACAGAAAGAAACAAAGAACTGAGAAGAATTATGCAAAAACAATCAAAGACAATGTCCAACTTTGAACTAAACAAACCGAATTAAGCAACCAAACGACTCCAAACTTCCTACTTGATGATTCCTGCTGATTCTCCTCTTGAAATCGACCAAAGTTGCTGTAGAAGTCGAACCCCCAAACCCTCTGGATCAGATTCAATTTATAACTTTAAAATTAGGGTTTTGACGAAATAAGAGGCTCTCGCGCGAAGGCTGAACACAGCAAAATAGTCGGGAGGACCGATTTTGCTTTTCTGAACTGAGGCGCACGCGCAGCGTCACACGGCCATCTTGTGCGTAGCGTGGCCGTGTGGGATTTCAGCTTTTGTTGTTCTTTTGTTTCGTGCTTCGTCGGGTGTTCGTTCTTCGTCCGTTTTAGCTTGTTTTCGCTCCTTTAGCTCCCGGACACCTACATTTCAACATAACACTAAATTCTATACAAAAACTTATAAAAACTATACTAAATAATATGAAATACGACGCAAAATACACAGGAAAATAAATGTGTTTCTCAACACATCAATATTACTCCATACATACATCTACACAAATTCACATATATACACACATCCACATGTATTAGCACAAAACCACATATATAGACACATTCATATATATTAGCATACTACTACATATAAGCACACATATTGTTGATACATACATATACACACATTCACATTCATTAGCATACAACTACATATAAACGCACATACATATTGTTGCATACATACACATACATACATACTCATACACATTCAAATATATTAGAATACAACCACATATAACACACATACATATTGCTGCATACATACACATGCATAGACATTTGCATACATACACAAAATTTACTGCTACATACAAGTACAAACACATATCATCATACTCAATATATCCCATCTAAAGGTAGGGTCTAAGGGGGGTAAGATGAAGACAAGTCTTACTCCTACCCCGTAGGAATAGAGAGGCTGCTCCGAAAGAGACCCTCGGCTCATGATGCCTGATTAACCGTCATCCCAAAGAGTAAAAAAAATTATACAAGCTAAATAAAAATGCACATGTAGATATAAATATATAAATATATAATCCACCTGTGAATCACGCATTTTTGTCTTTAACTGTTGAATTTCATGATTCACTTCTGCTTTCCTCTTGAAACACTGGATCTGGCGTTCATCTTGAGACTGAAAAATACAAATCATTTAATGATTAAAGAAAAATGAAAAACCCGTAAAAAGACTGAAGCAACATTATAAATAAATAAAAAACGGATTTATTGCTGAACCTTGTTTAGTGGATGAGAAAGCAATTGTTGTTCAAGTTTCTCAATTTGGTTTACTAGTTCAATAAACTCGGGTTCTTCTATACCCATATCCTGTCATAACAAATATTGTAGCAAGATCCATATTTAAAGAAAAAAAAAACTCTTTATAAACTTGTAAATCAAATTAAATTTTTTAAATATCTACCTTAACAGGATTTAATTTTGGAAGGCCTTGAGGAAACCGTTGTTCAAGTTCTTGTACTGCCAATAATATATTTTGGCGCGCTTCCATTGGACGAAGATCAGAAGGAACTGATATTCTGATTTTACTCAATGCTGATACCAAAGGCAACTGAACAGGAACCTGAAGGAAAAAAAAAGTAAACATGATCAAAATAACTGCCACATCATCAATTTTGAGCCGGTAGGCAGTAACCTTAAATCGAATGTATTGAAAGTGATGGTTTTGTGAAAAGAAGTTTGAAAGTCAACATGGTCAAAAAGTAAGTTACTGTGTCATCAATTTTGACCCGGTAACACAGTCAAACAGAATGTTTTGAGGGTTTACCAAATCTTTCTGAAGTTGGTCAACAAGGTGAAAAAAGTCAAATGGTCAAAGTCACTCACCAGTCATCACATGCATTTCACCTTTTGAACAAATTTGAGAATCGATTAAAATGGTCAAAAGTCAAACGTAAGTTACCGGTCATCAAATTTGACATGGTAACTTGGTCAAACTGAATATCTTGAGGATTTTACCAAATCTTTATGATGTTGGTCAACATCGTAAAAAAAGTCAACATGGTCAAAGTTACTTACCACATGCATTTCACCTTTTTTACCAGAACGTGGTGGACATGGTCTTGGGCGTGAACCGCTTTCACTAGAACCAATGGAACAATGAAGCAAAGTGTCGACTATATAACTACTACCACGTGATATAGGCGGTAATGAACCTAGTGGTGGGGCCGGCTTTTTAACCACATTGACCACTACACCCCACCCCCAATCGGTTCCACCTTCTCTAACTTTAACCTGAGTTAATAACATAGAAAAAAGATACATCAAGTAAATAGCAGACAGTAAAAAATAGCAATCTAGTATATGCATAAAGGATGGTTGGTTATGTGATTAGAAAGTGATTGTAATTTAGATAATCATAATCAGATAATTAGTTATATTAGAAGAAGTTGTAGAAGATAATGTTTGTGCTTTTGTTGTTTTCGTCCGTCAGGTTTGCAAGGTTTAACAAATTTTGTCCAGCCTTAACAGTTCTCGTTCCTAATTCTTCAAGTTTTATCAGTTTTTGTCCCTAAAGACTGAACAGAAAACTGTTAGGACTTGAAACGTTATGGGTGAAAACTGTTGAGATGTGCAAAGTTAGGGACGAAAACTGTTGAGACTTGAAACGTTAGAGATGAAAACTGTTGAGACTTGAAACGTTAGGGACGAAAACTGTTAAGGACTTAAGGGTGGACTGAAACTGTTAAGCCTTGCAAACCTGAAAGATGAAAACTGTAATTTACTCAAATTTAATTATTTAAAAATTTAATAAATAAGATGACCAAAATGGATAATCTTGTGAAAAAAACGCCACATACCAGTCTACCAGGTAGAAGAAAATATAGAGCTCTCTCAGGTCTTGTTATTTCAGCCATCAACTTCTTCTCAAGTTCAGAGATTTCAAGTTTAAGCTTATGATATTCAGCAACATCAACCTAACAATTGTTATAAAAAAAAATAATAAAATAAAAAAAAAAAATAAAAATACTCAATGTGTATTGAAAAACTAAAGTAATACTTTCAATCAAATTATAGTTACCTCTCCAGAAGCATCAAGTTTAGCTGCTTCCTCTTCTAACTTGGCAACCTTTTCCCCTATATCAGGTAATGTCTGAAAAATGGGAAATAACACATACATTAAAAGTAATTATAATTATATTTTAAAAAAAGGTAATAATTTGAGTTAGAAAAAACCTTTTCATACTGAAACTGGTGAAAAGAGTTTTTGATAACATGTTCTGCAGTAAATTGGCCTGCAGCGCGTCTCATTAAATTTAATATTGAGTAGTAACTCAGCCTGAAAGTACTGACCAGTGGAGCTGGTTTACCTAACACCATATCCCTCAAAGTATTCATCTCCATCTAAAAAATAAATAATACATGTTATTATTAATTATATCATTCAGATACTATATGCCTAATATATAGTAAAAAAAAAATTATTTTTAATATTCAATTAAATTTTGCAATTATTTTATAGCTTCCTTAAAGTCTGGTTCCCGATTTCTTGATCTTCAACGGTGGGTAGTAATCTACTTTAAGGTAATACTTTATAATATAAAAATAAGAGTAAATTGCCAATTTAGTCCCTGAGGTTTGGGCACATTTGCCACTTTCATCCAAAAATTCTTTTTTTTTCATCTGTATCCAAATTTTTTAATTTTCTTGCCATTT